>CM024960.1:14039069-14279069 GCA_014282245.1 Rhododendron simsii
TGTACAAACTTGCCCATGTACCTCTAATGCATCAGGTGTATTCGTATTAAAGCTGAGTTATTGGTTGGTAGTGCCTTTTTGCTGATGAGTGAATGTTGACTTTGGTGTAAAGGTTTACTATAATGAATACCTCTGGAGTCTGGTTATGTATCTGATAATTCGTGGTGCATCTCAATATAATGTTCTTTGTTGGATTTTGAGTAACTTTGTATCCAATTGGGTAAGTATTTGTGTGTGCACACACCCTTTAGTGATGTAACATTCAAGGAATGCTATCCAAGTTAGATAGTTGGCTCCCATTCTGCCTTGTGTTTTCAATTGCAAACTCTTACTTGTAGAAAAAGTGAAAAGAAAAAAAGAAAGTAATGTTTATACAGACAAAATATAAAGGTGAAAGTACATAAACACCCCCTCAACTATCACTGTTTCTCGTAAACACCCCCTCATTTAAAAGTGCCCATGGAGACCCCCTCAACTACTGGAAACGAAATAAAGACAAACTCTGTTAACGGAATGGATAAATTGACGAATATACCCTTGTTATGTTATACTCTTAAATGATAATTTCAAAAAAAAAAACCCCTTGAAGCTCTAATTCTGGTTCGGGGAGAGGGAGGGAGGGGGGGGGGGGGATGGGGGGTGATCGGCGACCACCACCACCGCCACTGGCAGCTCCACCAACCGACGAGCTCTACTCTAACCAGAGGCTTGTTCTTCCGCCGGCCGTCAACATCAACCTCCTCGCCATGGACGAAATCAGATCATTCTCCCCTTCACGATCTGATCTCCTACCGACATCAACTTCATCCCCATGGACGGACCCAGGAAACATCAGGTCCTCTCTCCCTCCCTCCCTCCCTCCCTCCCTCTCTCTCTCTCCTTCCTCCATTTACTTGTACTATTCTATATCTACTCAACCCAACTGGAGCAGTCAAATCCCCAATCCCCGATTGCGTAACCATCCTCAAATATTCTTTCCCCAGCCGGCCTATAAATGTTTGGAAACTTCCTTTCAACAGTTTTAGATCTGACGTCGCGTCGATCCGGCATTTCGCCACTATGGCAATGATCGGATTTCGTCTCCGACAAAGAATTTCGTCAAGTAAATTCCGCAATCGGAGAATTTATCGACATATTTGACTGTGTAAGTGAGCTTTGGGAGAGTGGCTTGAACTTGTCCGACATGATGAGTGGCTCCACGACCATCTGCTTGAACTCATTGGCCTTGGAGTCACCGGCGCCGCTGCCATTGCCGAACACCCTTTGCGCCAGTGCAACTTTGAAATATGTTGGTTTGTATTCGTGCGCTACTGTTTTTCTTGGGTTCCATAGGGGCTTCTTCGTCTTGGCTGATTTCTTCGAAGAGAGAAGCAGAGATTGGAGGGAAGAAGAAGAGAGAGAGCTGATTATCTGAGCCGGAACAGAGACAAAGAAACAAAGAGAGGGCATTTTTGTCCAAAAAAAGCCCAAATTACTGTCATGTGACCTTCTAGCAAACGGTTCTAAGACGGAAGGGTGTCACTTGGGTAATGGAAGTAGTTGAGGGGGTCTCCATGGGCGCTTTTAAATGTGAGGGGGTGTTAATGAGAAACAATGATAGTTGAGGGGGTGTTTATGTACTTTCACCAAATAATATAAATATATATATATATTTTAAAATCTTATTTCCACTACTTGTAGGATCTCGTGGTGAAGATGGTACTCTGAGGAACAGTGAAGGTGAGCGATCACTTATAAAAAAAAAAAAAAAAAGGTGAGCGATTTATAGAAAAGTATACACCTACTGCCAAGCATCTTGCTTCAAGAGATGCTGATTCAAGATCTATGACTATGGAAATCCAAGAAGGACGTGGTGTAGGTACGATCTTATCCCCTACTAGCAAATTGTCGTTGAATTACAAATATGGTGAAGGGTTGTCTGTAGTAGGTGAATCTGGGAAATTTGCCACACTACAGTGATGGGCTTAAAGTAAACATGACCTACTGGTCTGATAGCCTTTAGTGGTGAAGTTTTTTGTCTAAAATTTAGGAGAATTATTCCATTTTGATGCTTAACTATAGATTTATCTTTCTGCAAAATTTGTATGCTATTACTTGCATAATTATGCTGACACCTCTTTGACTGATTTGCTAGCCACTGATCTGTTTCTTATTATTTCCACTGATCTTTCTTATGCTCTAATATTAGGTGTGATTTTCCATAGGACCCCAGAAGGACCACATTTACCTTTCCACTTAAATAACTTGCCCTCGGAGGTCCTCGAGGGGAGACTTCCTGGCATCTCTGAAACTGCTGCCATCTTTGCTGGTGTTGATGTTACATAGGAGCCAATCCCTGTTTTACCCACTGTTCATTACAATATGGGTGGGATTCCCACCAAGTACCAAGGAGGTAACAGCTAGATTTAACATTTTGTTGCTACTATGGAATTCTGCTGTTTGTAGTTAAAAGCTTTTGTCATGAGATTTTGTTTCCAACGAATGAGATTTCTTCCCCACGTAGTTGCCATTAAAGGTGATGATCCAGATGCAGTGGTTCCTGGACTAATGGCCGTTGGGGAGGCTGCCTGTGCATCAGTTCATGGTGCCAATAGGATCGGTGCTAATTCTCTTCTTGATATTGTGTTCGGTCGAGCTTGTACAAATGGAGTTGCAGAGATCTCTCGACCTAGCAAGTTGTCGTGTTAAGTTTCTACTATGACATGTCTGATGAACTATGTGCTAAAAACTTTTAAATGACTTCACTTGCTTTTTTTGTGCATGGGAGAGACAAAAACCTTTGGAAAAGGATGCCGGTGAGAAGATTGTTGCATGGTTTGACAAGCTAAGGAATGCCAATGGTTCAATTTGAATTTCAAAAATCCGGTTTAATATGCAACGAATTATGCAAAATAATGCTGCTGTGTTTCGAACACAAGAAACACTGGAGGAAGGTATGCCATGTAGGGCTGTAAACGAACCGAAATAGTCGAACCCTGTTAAGTTCGGCTCGGGTTCGTTAAGCCGTTAAGGTTTGAGTTTGGCTCGAGTTCGATTCGAGCCTGAACAACTTGGCTCGAGTTCTGCTCGTTAAAATTTTTCAAGGCTCGGGTTCGGCTCGGTTGGGTTCGTTAAGGTACTAGTCTAGCTCGAGTTCGGCTTGGGTTCGATTCGAACTTGAACATCTTGGCTCGAGTTTGGCTCGTTAAACTCAAATGAATCGAGCCGAGCCGAATCTACGCTCGAATTGAGCTCGTCAAGACTCAGGTTTGGTTCGGCTCATCTCATTAAACTCAAGCGAACCCAAACTCTCTCATTGATCGTATAGAATTTGGGAGAAAAATAAGTATTGAATTATATATACAACCTTAAATTTTTTACATTTACAAATAGACCCCTATTAAATTAATAATTAAATTTAAGTATAGGTTCGCGAACCTAACCGAGCCGAGTACCGTTAAGCTCAAGTTCGGCTCATTTACGGAACGAGCCTAGAAGGCTTGGGAAAGCTTTCATGATGTTAAGTTGGAGGATCGGAGTTTGATATGGTAAATTTGTGTGCACCATAGCAAACTATGTGTTGTACGCAAGTCTATTTCATCTTAATCGGCCTCCAAAATGCATATTTGTCCAGGAAGTTAGACCTCATAGAGACGATAGAGTTGGAAAACCTCTTGATCAATGCATGTGTTGCCATGCATTCTGCAGAAGCCAGGAAAGAAAGCAGGGGCGCACATGCACACGAAGATTTTACGGTTAGGTGAGATTTTAGATTCTTTTTTGTTAACATTTTCTGTCTCCCTGGTTTATCCGTAATGGTATTAAATGTTGTATTTTGCAGAAAAGAGATGATGAGAATTAGATGAAAGACTCATTGTGGTATGTCCTTTCTCACCGTGTGACTTTGATTGCTACTTTTATATCTGGAGGTTTTCTATCCTCCCTAAAGGGTTGATAATGATACTTGAATGTCTAGTTTCTGGGCTAAAACGATTGGGCTAAAACGATTGAAATGATTCTTAGGCTGCTACAGATAATTTTTTGTTTTAAGGCTGTTGAATTGTTGTTGGTAAAAGCCTAAGTGAATGCAGGTGACCAATTCTAAGGCCCCCTGGATTTACTACAAACAGGGAATTTCCCGTGCCATGTATTACCGAGTTAGGGTAGCTTTAGCTTAACAATTCTTCTTTCATGTTTCATCTGCTTCTATCTGTGAACCAATGTCAAAGTTAAATTCGTACTAGTGGCAAGCCCGAGATGACCTGCTTTTTATCACTTTTTTGGGGAAGTGCTTTTATAAAGAAAGTTGCCAAAAGGATCATGAGTGCCTTGAAGATCCAAGTATTAAAATATTTGGCCTAGGAGCGCCTGGGCACTAGGCAGACCCCAACGCCTAGGTTTTAGGGTCTAGGCAGTTATTAGGTGTTTTTACATTATTTGCCGATTTGTTAGTTTGGTGGACCTTTTGTCTTTCGGATTTGAATGGACACAAAAATAATGGTTGACCACTGATTTTATCGTACTGGTCGTTGATCTTCGTCACAGTTTATTTTTATGGTGTTATATCATTGGTAAATTATAGTTGATGTTAGAGACAAGGTGTGGAATGGGACTAGGTTTTGGCTTAATGTTGGACCTCTCTACCTACTATGAAGCTGCAATCTAAGAATTTTTCAAAAATAGGGTGCACATATGGTTAGATAAAAAATAGATTTAGGATTTTGTAGCATTGTCTTACACAGAATCACAAGAATGGTAAGAAAACATTATGTAGCAATAGTTGGGAAATAGGTACTAATTTGGGAACCTTTACTTCTAATTTTAAGGAGGTCATATGGACATGTTGATTCTTTATCAAGTGTAATTTTGTTTCGTGACTTTTCCCCATGTCATTTACTTTTTGCTCTAAGTCTTACATGGAAGAATATTGTATACAAGTTGACTTGTTTAATTGTTGAAATCTTATTTTAACGGAAACCACGTATAACTCCATAGGGATGTCAATTCAGAAACCTAACGAACAAGAAGATGATACTATTTTCATTTCACTAGTATCTTCCTATGTAAAAAGTATGCAACATTTTAGAGATCTTTACTTTCACCTGCCCCAACAATTTTTGTCTAGGACTTTGGTAATGGCATAACCCTAAATTGATAAAATTATAAATTTCTTGATTTTTCTTCATGGGTTTCCTTCACTGATTTTTGTTGTTTCTAAATATTCTCTACAAACTACATATTTTATTCTGTTAGGCTGTTGGAAATACTTGAAAGGTGAATAAATAATGTTAGGGTTAGAAACTGAGAGAAGGAAACAATTTTTTCTATGTTGAATTTGGAACTCCTCAAGACACGCGGCAACATTTCATTTGTGGTTGAACATCATTGTGTACTCTAAATATTTTTTATTTTAGTGACTCATTAAAGTATTGTTGGTGGAATCCAGTCAATACCAATATACCATGTCTTTGCCGGTGGAAGCCCTGTTATCGCCTCACTTACGTTTTTTTTTTCTTTTCCCTATCAGGTTTTTCTTGAATTAGAATCTAACAAGCTAATACTGTAGTCTTTTGTGTATATGATGTAGTGGGATATATGTTGGTGAGTTGTTTCATTGTATACTATTTTTCTCTTTGTTCTCTTAGTGAATTCTACTCTTCCATTGTCAAGTCATGACAAATTTCTTTGATTTCTGCATGGGCAATTCTCTTGTTTAAATGGCTCTTAAATGGTTTGTGCCTAAGGACAACAAGGTTCTTTGGTTTGATGTTCTCACATTGGCTTTGATTATGTAATTGTTATACGCCAAGGGGTTTCTAACTATGATTTGGTAAATCAAGGTTGGGCCATGGAGTCATCAAGTGGATGACTCTATCTGAAGACCTTTCATTATTTTTCTCTGTTTTTTTTGTTTTTTTGCTTCTCTTTTTTGGATCATGATGGGGCTAAGACTTAGGAGATCACAAAGAAGTACCTAGGAGATCACGATGGGCTGTTACGGGGTCCAAATCTAAGGCGTCATCAATTTCATAGTCAAAAGTTAAGACAACTATGGGTGTGCATGGGTCGGGTTTGACCCTGAACCCGACCCGACCATGTTGGGTAAGAAACATTCAGGCCCGCAACCGAACCGACAGATGGTAAAGACCCGTCTGTGAGCCCGATTCTTTGCTTTTGGTAAGATCGGGTCGGTTTGGTCAGGTTTACCCTTCGGGTCGGGTCCGACCACTCGGGTAAGGAACACACCAATCCGAAGCCCGAACTGGAACTCGTTTTTTTTTACCAGAACCCAACCCGTACCCAACCAAAGCACCTGCTTGAAGCCGCCCAAGACCCTTTGGGTCGGGTTGGGTATGGTAGTTGGGGATTTTGCACAGGCCTAAAGACAACAATGTCGGTGTGTAGAATCGACAGAGACATTTTGCTTTGTCCCATATGATTGCTACTTTTGCATTATTTAATTTCCCCTTTAACCTTTGTCTTTCCTTTGTTTTTCAAGGGTGTTAATTTGAGAGTTGAATCAACTTACCGAACTCTGCTATCGGAATCGAGTGTCCTATGTAACCCTCTTTTTCTCTTTTCTTTCTTTCTTTTTCTTTTTGTGGTAAAGGTTTTATAGAAAAAATATAATATGATACATCATTGAGCAATAATCCATATGTTGGTTTGTATTTTTAGTGAGTTTGGCAAACATCCAGTTTTAAATTTAAATTGATGCATTAGTCAAGCAATGGATGTAATTAGTTTTATTAACTCATCAAGCCTAACATTTAAATTTGATGCATCAATCATGGTTTGCACTAAGCTATTAGAATGAGTTTTATTTTGGTATTGTTTTAGATGTAAAGGTGCATACTGGGTTAGTTTTGTCATCAACATAAGCTAAGAGAGCCCCAATTCCTTGTTAGAGTTATCTTCTTAGTAGCTTTATTAGTTTGTGGCACTTTGTGCAACAATTTGGGTTGCAATTGACTTATCAATAAAGAAAACATGCTTAGGTGATTAGGTTTATTCTCTTTCTTTTCGTTTTTTCAAATTCAACTTGACTTGATTTTTCTCCGTAGCTTGGAGTCCACGTATTTGCAAGGCCTGGAATTATAAGCTATCACAAATGAAATGCCTATGCCTTTTTGATAGCTGATCTTAAAATTAGTTCTCGTATTACTATGAGCTATCCTAATTAGCACTTTTTGATTTGCTTTAATCATATTTAGATGCTGCAATAGTGGTTTTCCCTTTGTGTTTGTGCATGCTTTATCTGTGTAAAATAGAATGGAAGAATTAGAGGAAGGGCGAACAAGTGGTTTGCAATTTTTGCTTTTGAGTGGGATAGGCCAAGTAACTTCTCAAAGGTGAGCAAGTGTAATCTATTATCATTTTGGGGTCAGATTTCGCTAAATGGTTTTTCTTTTGCTATATTAATGATCTACATTATAGCTTTGCATAATTAGATACTTTGTGCCATATGGATAACATTGTAGTACCACATTGGTTTCTCTATTTTCCTAAATGGTTTTTGGGGTCACCTCTGCGAAATAGTTTTTCTCTATTTTTGATGAATTGGTTTCCGCTTCTTGAAATCAATTCTCTCATTACTATGAGCTTTCCTAATTAGCACTTTTGATTTGCTTTAATCATGTCTACATGCTGCCATTTTTTCTCTCTCTCTAGAAAATCCATCTCAGATAAGAAGAAATCCGTGGTGAATCGGTTTTCTTGGCCATGAAGCCTCAGTTGTTAATGGAAGTAGGGAAGGCCGCCACCGCCGCCGCTTTCGGACTTGAGGAGGTGACCCGTTCCGTGCATCTGAAGAGGAAAGTGGATCAGGAGTCTCGTTCTCTGTGCCAAACTCAAGCGCGGTTCTCACTCCTTCCTTGTCTCCGACCTTGCCAGCGACTACTCTGCTTAAATGTTTCTTCCGCCCTCGTACTTGTGTGTTTTTACGTGTTCTCCCTTTGATCTACCTAGAAATAGAAGCTGTAGCTATTTTCTACTAGTTTGAAACCCCCCCCCCCCCAAAAAAAAAAAAAAAAATACTTGATTAGAAATAGACCCATCAAAGCTGTAGGGGTTTTGGTTTGTGTTGTATCTCTCTCACGAGTGCCCAAAGCGTCCTTCCACTCTATTTCAAACGTAATTTATTTATTTAATTTTTCTTTTTTCTGAAATTCCAAGCCCAGATCTCTCATGCCACAGCCACACAAATCTGTACAAATCTTTTTTTGTTAAAATCTGTGCATTAAATCGTTTTGTTTTGCTCTAAATATAAAATTTTGTTTTACAATGTTATATTTTGCTTTGTGTTTGCTGATATGATTTGGGTTTTGTTTGTTTTGAGGAAAATTATTGTAGGCCACAAGCCTAGTATACATGTTTTGGACACTCCAGGAGTATTAGTTCCAAGTAGCTGAGACATTGAGACAGGGTTGAAGCTTGCTTTGGCAGGTATCTCCTTTACGTTCATATCTGTCAAATACTCACAATACAGCTTTTCTAGTATGCTTGATTTGCAGTATGTTTGAATATGGGTTGCTGATGTTGAATCATTCTCTCTTAATTACCTATTAGAGTCGTGCATTTGGGTTATTTCTTCCTTAACTCTGTATTAGTGTTTGTGGGTTTTTTTTTTTTTTTTTCTGAACAGGTTGAAGTTAAATGGCAAGGAAGAAGATAAGAGATTATGATTCAAAGAGATTGTTGTAGGAACACTACAAGAGGCTCACTGGAAAGGAGTTGGGAATTAAAGCGGCACATGTAAGTGCAAGTTTCTTTCATTCAATTAAATTGGCGCAATTGTGTGCTACTATTTTGTTTAAGTGGTTTGAGTTAAGTTCATACAGCAAAGTAGAGGTGTCAATCTTGAGCAAGAATAGAAAATGAACCCTCTTGGTGACCTTATCGTACCCATCTTGATAAATTACATTTCACAATTTTGATTTGACCTCATCTTTCGTGGTTTGGGTTATAAGGTCTTCTTCAGTAATTTAATTTGGAGGATTGCAAGGTGGAAGTTTTTTGAGCATTGAGACAAACATAATCCTGTAGGATACGGCCTAAACCATTTTTCCCCCTTTCTTATGTGTTTATCTATGAATCTGATGAAATGACATTATTTTAGCTTGTGAGGTTGCAGGTTTGATCTTTAGGGCAACCAATTTCTGCAGATAATGGTGTTAGGTGTGTGCCCAATCTATCCACGTGGACTCCATTAATGTGGACTAAATAGGGTGTGCTCCTTGTCTCTGTGAGGGTCTGTGAGCGTTACTTGAACAATGAGCTGAGCACTTTCTTGGAGGTTTATCGTAGTGAGATCGAAACAATACGTTTTCTTGAGGGTTATTGTTGTGGTAAGGAGATGAATTTCTGGCCAAAATATTCAAATGTTCAACTGCATTTTATTCCTCTTTATTTTTAGTCACTGCTGCATTTGCCTAGTGCTAATTCATTTTTCAAAATTGCAGCACTAAAGGTGGAATTTTCTTTGAAATTTCAGATGTCATTGGCAAGATGTTCAATTGAGAAATACGCATAAGTCATCTACATAGTTCTGCTTTGGAAACAGTTACCGTGTTCAAGTCTTCTGGCTAATAACAATTGGTCTCCGTTAGTAGGTACTTACTATAAAGAGCACAAATGACATAGGTACCCTTACTACATACTACATCATACTCCCCTACTAAAAAGAAACTTGTCCTTAAGTTACGGTTGTAGTGCTTTGACCCAACACGACCCTCATAGCACATCCAATCTTAAACATGAGCTTGTTTTTTGCGCATGGCCACCGCATCCATGCTTGTGTGTGAGCAATCCACTTTGCATGTCTTTAACAAGGCAAAGCTACATCTAAGTGTTTTCTAAGACATCCTTCCAAAAAGTACCTTGACCAATCGCCATTTGAAGATTCAAAGACAAGTAACATGTCACCCATGACTTTCTTGAGTGAAGACCATTCCCAAGGGATTTTCCAATGCTCAAGATAAGTATCAATGACTTCTCTATCTAATTTTCTCTATGTTTTCCTTCACATGATTTACATTCGATTGTTTTTTGATAAAAGCCACTACATGCAATGTACAATTGGAGGAACTCGCTTAAAATCGATGATTACTGAACTACTGTGAACGTAAAGGCTACGACTTAGTATAAAATGCTTTGGAATATGTTGCTTTCATCATTGTCTCGGTGAGTGATTTTAAAGAATTGGTGTCGAAGCCGTAAAACTATTGTGTTTGTTTGTTTCCGTGAATAATTGTATTGCTTGGTATGTCTGAGATGATTTTAAGGAGATAAGAGAATAACATGATTTCATTGAAGCTAGTATTTTTTTGTTGCGTTTGGAGAGAGATGAGAACAAAGAGTTATTAGTAAAAAAACTTCATTTTCTGCATGATTACTGGAGAAGAAAAATATTGTAGGCAAGGCTCATTTAGTTGGTATTCACATTCAATTCCATGAAAAATTCAAGATCCAAACACATCGTAAAAACTCAATTTCCGCATGCGGGTCATATACTGAGTAATTAGTGATTTCAAAAAAGTGGTATTTATTCTCCAATAAAAACTTTTTTAGGCTGTGGGTCTCACTAGTCTTGGATACATATATTTGCTTTGCTGGTATTTGATCGGGAGCTGAAAATTTACTTATGTCATTTATTTTTCTTCGTACTCTTGTTGGCAAATATTCTGTATCTTGTGATGGTGTATATACATTATACACATATATGCATAAATGCTGTTTTGATTGCCAGATGATTCTGAATGGATGCTCCTTGTCCTTGGTCACTCTGAGTATTTTCCCGAAGGTATTTAATTCAAAATCTCATTTCTTGGGTTCATTCGGCCTTCCCTTGTTTCATATCAAAGCATTAGAAGTTCATGGAAACCCTTTCAAGGGCTGACATTGCATTCTTCCATTGGTATGTAGACATAGTTGTCAAGTTGATGCTCTCTCGTTTGTTTCATTTTGGTTGCATGTTTTGAAATTAGATCCTGGATTTATGTAATTGGAGTGATTTTTGCGGTAAAAAAGCTTAGTTTCTTGTACCCAGATTATATGATGTTAGATGAAGGAATATACGGCTTTGGTTCCCGCTAAGTGATGGTTTTTCAATGTGGTCATTTTTCTTAAAAATCTTAGTCGATCAAGGCTTGGAATTATTTTGGCACGGGCTTCTTTCAGCCTACATTATTGAGCAATGCGTGTATATAGGAGGCATGTAATAATGTAGTACTGCATAGCATATATCTAGGAGGCATATGTTATGGTAGATTGAAGTCGTGAGAGTGTTAAGGTTGTGGAACAGAAGTATTGCCTTCACATTGCTGCTCTAGGATTATATATCCAGATTGGGATGGGTCCCATAATGAGTAGTACATAACCATAATTTATGGACTTGTGTTCAAACAAAATGGCAAATAGGATTGTGAAGCTTATCGTAAATAGACAAGGGAAGGCTTTGTTGAGTTGAGATGAGATGATACTTTCCAGCCTGTTCCCTTCTATTTATTAGCCATGGTTAGAATATTAAATTATTATACGGTTGATTAAGTCATCTAATCACAGTTAGCAGTGACTTTCTGTTTTTGCAAATTTTTAGTGATTGTAAGTAGGCATGTGTACTCATGTAAGTTCTTGATTTTCTGTTTTCATATTAACTTGCAACCTCGTGATTATACGCAGATTTGGGTACCCGCAAATCATGGAGGGGCTGAGAGGCTTGCCCCAGGCATCATTGAATCTGAGTCAGATTTCTATCTCCACAGCTTGTGGGGTCTGCCAAATGAGGTATGTACCTTCTACGATAGAACCAACTAAGAGGTATGACTTTACTGATTTTTCCCTTTTGGTGGTGGTCTGGTGGGTGATAAAATCTTTGACGATCTTCTCTCTCTTTCTCTCTCTCTCTCTCCCTCCATTAGGGAAAGAAAAAAGAAAAACAAGAAGAAATACAAAACAAAACGTCTTAAAATGGCTAAAAATTGTATCTTATGTTGTCACTGTAGCAAATACATGAACGCTAAAATGTTTTGTAAGTCACTGAATACAAAGAAAAATGAGTTATAGAAGCAAGAGTGGCAGGAAAAAGGTTTTTTTTTTTTCTTCCATAAAACAGGAGCTCTAGAATAGGAGTGATGTGGAAATAAATGCCAACATTCAACTAGTATTGGGTCTTCATAACATGGATGGCTGCCAGAAACTTTCATTTCTTAACACAAAATGCTACGGATGACTGCACTTTCTCTCATGATTAGTGGAATTAAGTTAGTTGAGTGGTTTAGGAATGATAGCCTAACCTTGTTGTCAAACCAAAGTATCTCATGGCCTTCACTCTTGGTTATGGTCAAAAGAAGAATATTGATGCAGCAGTCAAAAAGGTTGGGTTGATCTCTCTCTCTCTCTCATCGTGATTCCATGGTTTTACAGTTATCACAGAACTTCCCCATTTTGTTGTTCCATTATGATGGTCAGACAAGTGAGTCGGATGAATTTGAGTGGTCAAAGCGGGCTATCCACATAAGTGTCCGGAAACGAACTATATGGTAAATCTGATAGGCCTACTATTGACTCCTAACAACGTTTTTTGATAGGCTGTATTGGCTTTTTATTGAAGCATATTTGTTTAACAAACTTTTACTTAATTTTATCTAAACTCGCTGAATTTTGTTCAAGGTGGTATGCCAAACGTTTTCTGCATCCTAGGATCGTGGCAACTTACGAGCGATTATGTTTTTATTAGGGATGAAGACCTCGGGGTCGAGCATTTTGATCCAGAGGAGTGAGTGAAAATTTTAGTGGTTGTGTTTGGTTCACATTTTAATTTAGTTTTTCAATCATTACCTTATTTTTTTCCTCCAATCATTACCCTATTTCTCAAATTATTATTTTCTCATCTCTCTCTATCTCTTTCCAATCATTACCTTATTTCTCTCTCCATCCACTACCAAAACTAAATTAAACTAAAAGGTCAACCAAACAAAGCCAGTAGCTTTTTGAATGAAGATGCTATTTAAATGGATCGGGTTTATTAATGTTATCAATTAAATGCAGATATATTAAACTGGTGAGGAAGCATGGATTGAAAATTTCTCAGCTTGGTTTTTGGAGCCAAATGGTGGTTTTACATGACAAATGACCAACAAGAGGGATGACAATGAAGTTCACAAGTGAGATGCATTTATTGTTGCTTTGTCAGATAAACTTGTACTATTGCTAGATATTCTTTTTGATATTTTTCTTTAAAAGTTTGTCCTTCAGAGAAACCGGAGAGAGACGGTGCACTGATCCACACTTGCCACCATGTGCAGCATATGTACTCAATTTACATCTATTTTATGTCCAACCAAACTCGTTTTTGGGTTTTCACATAGCTTCTTCGTATGGTAAATTGTTTTGTTGATTATCTTTTGTTGAAAATTCACAGATTTGTTGAAATCATGGCACCTGTGTTTTCTCGAGGCGCATGGCACTGTGTTTGGCATTTGATTCAGGTACAAAACATTATCTTCATGTTCTCCTATTGCTCCCCACCCTTCAAGTTGTCTTCGGTAAGTATTAAAATTCTTGTCTTGTAATGCAAAATGACTTGGTCCACGGCTGGGGTCTTGATTTTGCTCTTCGAAAATGCATAGAAGTCAGTTATCACCTTGTGCTGTCTCTATTCATATGCTTGTCTAGCCTATAATTATAATGGGGAAATGGTAACCACTGTATTGGATAGCCTCAATATATGTGTAATATGTAATTTAAGACACTTCTAGATTTCAGAACTAGGGTTACATTTTACATGTAAATACATGTAATCTTTTAATAGTACTATAGGCTTATAATAGAACTATAAAAATTCTATGGAAATAGGGATATGGGTGTGCTTTTTTCCCTTCTTTTCCAAAGTCAATTATCTTTTTTCCTGGGAATGCTTATGTGGAATATTTCCAATTCATGTCACAGGGAATACTCCTCTCCACCACCTTGCGGCTACATCGCCACCACTCTTTAATGTTAATGATTTTAGCTTTTCATGTAGTACAATACCCACAGTTGGTAGGCGGAAGCTACAACCTTTTTTGGCCCCTCCAAGATCTTCCATCGATATGCCTTGGAGTATTTGTTACCTTTCAAAAGGCGAGAAGGTAAAGTGGCAGTGAAGAACTCTAGGATGTCTCCTATATATCATATCCCTCCACAATACATGGAAGTATTGGGAAGCAGCATATTGTCTGTACCCATTCTCGGGTCGAGTTCTTGACATCTGGATTTTGCCGGGCTTTTGACAGTGGTTTGTCATGGTATATTTTACCGTGGCATATCTTGGTGTGGCCGGGAGAAAGGAACTTTCCCACTTCTTGAGGTCCAATACCATGCTATTGGAGAATACCATTTAGATTTTAAAGATGGCGAGGAGTTTTCTTTCATTTGCATGTTATGGGGGTAGGACAGGTTATTGGCATGTTTGGATTGGTCTTGGAGTTGTCTACGCCTTGACGGTGTTGGTATGCATGAGGTCCTCCATACTTGGGATGTATGTTGAAGTTTCGGGAGTGAGCAAAAGGCGGCTTTTATCCATTCAAAGATGTAGGATACAAAGTTTTAGGAGTGAGCGAGAGGCGGCTTTTATCCATTCAAAGATGTAGGATACAAGGATAGGGCTCTTCTGGTCAGGCTTTGCATTCTTTCTTGGAGAGGTTATTACAAATGCCATTTTCCAGTTAGTACTTAGTAATGAAGTTTAAACTTTATGAACGAAGTTCAAAATATCTAGTTGGTGTCAGTGGGTACGACTATTATTTATGTTTTCATCTCTTTGGTTCCAAGGTTGATTCTCCTTATTGTTGCATATCCAGCTTTTCTGGTTCTTTTGTGCAAGTCAGAAATTTTTGAACAAAAAAAAAACACGATTACCAATGACTCCAATGAGCACGTGAAAACATGCGGAGCACAGGCATTACACTAGTTTTAATAAGTAGCCGCCACATTATTTCTTTCTTTTTTCCACAACCATGTTTAAATAGCCGCTATCATAATTGCTTTCCTACTTTTACTATGTTTAAATTGCCATCATGCTAATTGCTTTCCTATTGAAACCTCAATACTTATTTGAAACCTTTCTTCAAGCAGTTCACAGTCTAGGGCATATCTATTGACACTTGGTTTGGCAGTAACCAATATTCTAGCAGGACTTGTATGGCTGTCAATCCGGCCAAAAACTAAAGTAGCGGTGAGGACTCCACATTCTTTTTCTTCCCGATTTAATTGTCCTCCTCCCTTGGTTGAATTTCCACCAATTCAATCTTAGAAACCTTAAAATTTTGGCTGCAGGTAAGTCCTCCAGGCATGGAGTGTCTAAGGGCCTGAGGTTAAATTCCCATCTTCCAAATTTTGTAATTTCTAAACTGATATGGTATGAAGCTTCTGTAACTTGTGCACTATGTCCATCTTGTTTAGTTCCGGTGAATCTTCGTATCATTATAGGAAAGTAACATAGAAGTTCGAGGTTCGAACATAAAACATAGCTGTATTCTTGTCCACGTGAAAAGCTAGAAATGTTTCTTTTCTAACTGATGAGTTTCTTTAACTTTCATAAGAAAAATAGAGGATCCAAGCGTCAACATCTGTTTTAGGACGCAAATGTTGTTTAGGAAGGAAAAGTGTGTCGGGTGTTAAAAACTCTAACACATAACAATCTTATTTATATTGATTACTCACATATTAAATGAGTAAACTAAGCAATGTGGGACTACTACTAATACTATATTCTAACACTCCCCTGCAAGCTGGAGACTCTCCAGCTTGTTACATAGCAACCAATGAAACAATTACCTCAACTACTAACAGTAATCACTAAAGCAACCAACTTGCTAAAAAAACAATGACCAACAGCAACCAATGAAACAACTTCAACAACCAACGACCAACGAACGACATCAATGACCAACGAACGATTTCAACGACCAACGAACTTCGGTGAAGTAATACAGACCACCACGGTCAGCACCCCCACCAATCTTCCTCCCTGTTTGGAGGTCCTGTTTGAGCAAGCGTAGCAATGGTGGAAGAACCCACATTTGGAGACTGAGTTGACAAAAGGTGCTGGTACTCCTCTGTAGAGATAGTCACCACATTGTTGGCAGAAGAAGGAGTAAGCTGTCCAATGTCCTGAGCAATAGCAACCTGATGAGCTTGAGAAAACCCGTGAAGATGATAACAATACTCCACAGTATGATTGCTTCCCCAAGAATAAGTACATAACTTGGAATCACGGTTGCGACCACGACCACGACCACCTCCCCCTGACATGCGACCGCCATGAGTATCAAAAACAGAATCACGACCGTCAAAACCATGACCAAAGCCATGTCGACTAACTCCAGAATCGCAACCATGACGACCACCAAACCTAGAATCATGACCGCGACCACGACCACAATTGAAGGAAGAGCCAAAACTACCAAAAACAACGGAAGCTAATACTGAACGATTAGGAGAGGTGACAGACGTAGACACAGATACAGAAGACTGACGAATGCGACTAAATACCTCACGGAGACTCACTGAGAGAAGTAAAATCTCGAGACCCCAAGAGCTGAGGACTAACAGGATCATTGGTGGATGATGCACCAGATATAAATCGAGCAACCTGCATACGCTCACGCTGGCATCGCATAACCTGAATGTCAGATGAAATAGGCTCATAATTATTGAGTTCCTCATGAATACCGCGAAATTTGGCATAGTAAGCCTCCAAAGATAAATCACCCTGGGATATAGAAAAGGACCGATGAAGATCATACGTCCGACGGAGATTGTTAACACCAGAATACATCTCCTGAGCCCGTGTCCATACCTTTTTAGTAGTATCTAAGAAAACAAACGTGCTAGCAATATGTTCTTTCATACTATTCCACAACTCAGATTGAATCTGGGTATCCTTAGATTCCCATGCTGAATAAGTAGAGGCCATCTTTGCGGGGGATCATAAATCAAATAATGATACTGTGTCTGGCCCAAATAATAAACTTCAACTGTTTTAGCCCAAACAACATAATTTTTACCATTCAATGGGGTGGAGGTAATAGAAAGCTTCTCTCGAAACCATGAAGAACTGAACAAACTACCCGTAACAGTAGAACTAGAACTGGAACTAGAATTAGACTTTTGCCCAGACATTCTACCGAACAATGAAGAGGCAACCAAAGAATAAATGGCCACACAACTTCAATCGACTAACCAATTGACTAAACAACTAACCGATCAAATCTTGGTGGCCCACTAATCAACAACCAATAGTAAATAAGCAACAAAACGAATCACCAAACTTCATCAACTAACAATAAACCCCAACAGCAAAAGAGACACGTGATCAAAGAAACAGAATGAGAAACTCATGGAAAACATTTATCGGAGCGAGATCAGATCTGGAAATAAATGCAAAACCTTGCTGATTAATTTCAGCAACCACTCTAGACCATCCAGAGAGCTAGCAAACTGGAAACCACAACCGGTCTCAAAATCATATAAATCAGCAACCAAGAAGGTCACCGGAGACTGGGCGATGGTCGGCGATCGCCGACAAGGCTGTTTCAGGTATTGAACTGGAGTTTTGAAGGTCAGAAACGTTGATTAGGGCTTTGATTTTGGATTTCGAACATCAAAGGCTTTGATTAAGAGTTTTTCTAGGGACTGGACTTCGATTATGGGTTTCAAAGTCTGTTTGAGGGCTGATTAGGGCGATTAGGGCTTCGGTTTAGGGTTTCACAAGTCTTGCGAGGGTCGATTTAGGGATACAGTGAACTGGGTAGTGGTGATTTGGGGTTTAGGCAGGTATCAAGAAATTAGGGTTTTCTACGGTGGTAGTGCGGTTTAGGATTAGGGTTAGGGTGGGGCTTTGATATTGTGTTGTTTAGGAAGGAAAAGTGTGTAGGGTGTTAATAACCCTAACACATAATAGTCTTATTTATATAGACGACTCACATATTAAATAAGTAAACTAAGCAATGTGGGACTACTACTAATACTATATTCTAGCAGCGAACACATATCACACATTCTTACCCTTCTAAACCTTCTATCTAGATTTCTGTGACGTTATGTGCCGATGGATTTTCCTATGTTTTATTTTTATGTTTGCCTTTTTTAAACTAACTTTCTATGTTTCTGGCTCGTAGACATGATTTCAACTCATCCCAAAACCGTCTTATAATTGTTCATTTCAAATAGCTGGATTTGATGAGAAAGTAAAAGATTAAGGGCTAAAATTAGAATTGCGTTTTTATGGAATCAATATGTAGTATTGATATTGTTTATAATGGGCAGATCTCTATGTTTGGTTGAAGCAATCCAAATATTTTAGCAATGCATTCTCTAATGGTATGTGAGAATTCTAGTGAACTTATTCTTCATTTTTTCCTCTAATGTCATTGTTTCTTGGTGAATTCTAATTTCATTGTCAAATTTCATATAGATATTTCATTTGACCAAAGAGGTGATGAAATGTCATATTTCTAGGATATCCATGAAAAGTAGGCAGTGTGATCTTAGACTATTTTCCTTCCACTTTTACGCAAGAGTTGTGTCATTTTTCAAATTGCTTTGGTTTATATACTTTAGATTGTTATGCCTTTGTTAGAAGTGTTTCTTTATGTCTAAGCTATACATCCTCCTATTTAATTTTAAATCAAAGATCCATCATTTTCTTTTGATTCTTCTAACTTATTTGGATTCCTTTTCCATACCTTTCTCTTTGGGACTTCAGTTCCAGCACGAGGAACACTTTGCGTAACCCTTTGTGTGGTCAGGAGTGGGGCAATTATAGCCTATAACACTTTTAAGACTTTGATCGAACATTAAACCTTTACCTTGGGTGTTTATTTTAGTCTATGACAAGAGGCAATGTTGCGAGATGGCTTGAAAGTCATGGGCACAATCTGCTGTACCCATTCACGATATTGAATCATTTATTGAGTTTATAGTGGCAGCAACCCAAATGAATGTTTACCCATGGCCCGCTAAATGTTTATTATCCATGTATGTGATATGTATGGGGAGTGGTGTTCCTAGACATGAAATTTTCATTTACAATGTTGGCTTCAGTCAATTTTTGTGAATAATTGTAAATCGTTGCTTATGAATTGATGATTGGTTTACATTTCGGCTAGTTGGTGATATTTTTCTATAGCTCTCAAACGATGATATGATTCATTTCAAAAGTTATTCTCTATGATTATGTTATCTGTTGCGATCTGACCCTTTTGCTACTTTAACCAGTGCATGTAATATGCTTCTATGACTATTTCAATTTGCTTCCCGTGTTCCCAACTTTACTATTACGGGCCAAACTAATTTGTTGTAGATCAAAGCCTATTCTCTTTAATCACAAATCAACGGGCATGACATTCGTGCATAGAAGCATTTGATCTAGTAATTATGTAAAGTATCTCTTGATGTCTCGATAGATATTTAACCTCAATCATATAACCTTTAATTGCATACAATAGAGTTTCGGTGTTCTGCATTTCTGTTGTAGTCATGAATGGCATTGAAGGAAATATTTAGATTATGCTGTTGAAGTTCCAACTTTTAACTGTTCAGATTAAAGCAACAATTCTGTATGGTGATTAATAGAAGTAGATATAATTAAAAACCTTGGCAATGATTATACATGATCCAAGTAGGTGACAAAGTTTGAATCTTCCTATGATAACTTTTTATGTATAGCAGTAATGGAAGTTCATTATTTTTGTTGAAGGTTAGTGAAAATTCATTATTTGGTTGTAATGCTTTGGAAGTTATAAGGGAATTCAACGTCACAGCTTGTTTTGTTTCCAAGTGGTTTTGTAGTTTTTCCTCTTCAAATTATTTGTGCATGTTTTTTAGAGGGAGACCATTGCCTAATTCAACTTATAATGCAAAAATCATGTACAATTTATTACCTAAGCCTAAGCAGAGTTGTTGGGGGTCGAATTCGCCTGCTTTTTAAAGTTGTATTTAGGAGATATCAATATAAGATAGTATGATAAGAAACAACCACGTGCATTACACGTGCACTTTTACTAGTCTTATGGAATATATAAGAAATGCATACTTGGATTGCCTGGGGAAAGGGAATTTAGTGCCTATACTTTCGAAGAGATCCCATGAGTGAAAATGGTTGTTATATAGATGTCAATCTCTTGGGGTACATACTAGAATCTTAGGAAACCTCATAAGGCGTTTTGGAAGTGTCTATGGGTAATTACTCCTCCTTTTGTTTTCTTTGTTAATTGTAGGATATCAATGCCCAATATGACCAAACAGAGGGTTGTCATGAAGCCGTAGGGGTCCGTACAAAGTAAATTCGATTTGTGCTACCTTGAAACGTCGTTCTCACAATAAGGGGTTGAGATTTATTTTCTTTCAACTTTTTTTTTTTTGTCGGTTTCTTCGCACATTCAATGGCCAGAATTTCATATTGACTTGACAAATGACTGCATGTACTTGTATGTGTGTGCATTCGTATTTTCTGCTTGTTTTGTTGATTTTGACTGTGAACAACCAAATATATGTATTGCAGGCCTTGTGTTCGATCCCTCGAAACCCTACAACTCTGCCATCCGAAGTTGCTAGGGTTTTCTGCATTCGTCTCCCGCTACCTATCTTTGCTCGATACAAGTTGACTTTGGACTTCCTGTGTTACAATGAACGCATTTGAGTCAAGCTTCTCTCCCTTCTCTGTCTCTCTCATACGCTTTCACGGTATTCTATTTTGTTATGTGATTGATTTTTCTTTCATGAATTTGCCATATCTAAGCCTACTAGAAAAATTCAGATCAAGAGGACAAAGTTATGAATTTACACAAGCAAGAGGAAAGGCTGGACTTGTAGTTTTGGAGGCACTGCAAGTCTGGAATGACCCAAGCAAGCCCCCTTTTCTCCTCAATTGCTTCCACCCTATCTCAAAAGTTCACTTTAGCTAGACAATTCTTTACAAAATGGAATTCCTTTGATAGTTCGTATCTGTATCAGTGTATTGAATGTCCCTAGTTTTTAATGGGGTTTAAGTTGTCAGATAGAAGAACCAACTAATCCAAATAATCATATCTAGATGTGTGAGGCTAAAGTTGTTATGCTGATGCCTGATGCAACGACTTCTGATTTTCCCTCCTCATCTTTTCCTCTAAATGTAGTTTCTCGCATTCAGTTGAAATTCTTGACTTTCGAGAAATTGGGTGGTTTGGAAATTTCCTAGACCTCTTCATGTTGCAAATCCATATCTTAGCCCAGTTTTTAGTTTTTGTAATTGAATGGTTATATTATATATCCCGCCTCTCCCAGTCTTTTTGCTATGCTGATATGGAGTGGAGGTCCTCATATACAAAAGTTTCCTTCTTAATGTGTTTTCTTGTTTCCTTTTGATTCATTTTAAGCTATATGTTTTTTTTTTTTGTTATATAACACCTTGCTTGAGCTGAAAGTCTTTTGGATTGTTGTAACTTTATCAAATGACTATTTAAGTACCTAACTTGTCAGCACTTTTCCACATATTGCCACTTCTGAATGCAAGTTATTAATAGGCACCAAAAATTGTGGTTATGTTGACTAAGGTAAGATTTTATAGTTTTTAAAACTATTTCTCAATGGAGGAAAATGATTCATGTGGCCGACCCCAAGTGATTAGGACTTAAGGCTTCGTTTGGTTTGGTTTGGTAAAACTATTTCTCACTCCATAACTAGATATTGTTCTTAGTTAACTAGAAATTTCTCTTAGGGGTAGCGTTCTTTAATTTATAGTTCTTGATTGTATTATTATCTGTGCTACGGTTTGAAGTTGGTATGCTTGGACAAGTGTCATAGCTACATTTGCAATAATTGGTAGAAGTTGAGTGCCTATTGTTTAGTCTCTTGGTTTTGATATGGAGTAATCATTTTATGCAACTGTGTGATTACTTAATGTTAGAAGAGGGAAAATCTAAATCTGATTTTAATCTTCGCCTCTGCATATGTGTGCTTCAGTGGACACAAGAAATTTATTTCTCATGTTTTTGCATTTCTGATGCAACCAAAGATACCCATAGATAATGTAGAGAGAGAAACTCCCAAATGGGATACAAAAGAGACTAGCTCTTGATAATATTTGTTCAAAATGATAAAAGCTACCAAAAGAAAGGACTCCAACACCTATATATAGACTCAATACAAAAAGACAAAAATACCCTTACTACATACTACATCATACTCCCCTACTAAAAAGAAACTTGTCCTCAAGTTACGGTAGTGTCCTTCGACAAGTACGGCACCAAATGTTGCACATTGAATGTGTTGGAAATGCTCAAGTGAGAGGGTAAGCGGACTTGGTAAGCGTTGTCATTGATCTTCCGCAAGACTTCACAAGGACCCACTTTCCGATCGTTCAACTTCATGTAAGCACCGTGAGGATGCCTATCCTTGCTCAAGATAACCCAAACAAGATCCCCTTCTTTGAACAAAACCTCCCTCTTGTGCGCATCAACGGCCGCCTTATACTTCGCATTAGACTTCTCAATGTTGAGCTTAACTTGAGAGTGGATATTCTTCATAAACGCATAGCCTTCTTCTTCCTCCTCCTCATCACCCCCAATTTCTTCACATACTTCTTCATCATAAACGGGAATATCATCCTCACAACTTTGTTCCGTAACCTCCTCAATGAAAAGTGCCTTGTTACGACCTCCGGAAGCCTTACGACAATCCGAAGACTTGTGACCCGGTTCCCCACACTTGAAGCACTTAAAACCCCCACTTTGGAATTGATTTCGAGCCCCACCGGATTGAGGCTGACTTTGAGCGGGTGTTGAAGCCTTATCCGCTCGGTTTTGAGTACCAACCCCGGAAGAAGCACCTTGGCCACCACTAGATGAAGACCCACCCCTAGCATAAGAGTAAAAGGGCTGCCCGGACTTGGAACCGCCTTGATATTGTTGCCCGGATCTCGAAAACTTCCTCTTTTCTTGCTTTTCGGCCACCAAGGCCCGATTGTAAGCTTCCGAAACCGTCCACAAAGTTTGCATAGCAAGGGCATCTTGGATTGTGATTGTCAACCCACTTATGTACCTTGCAACCATTTGATCTTCACTTTCATTCAAATCAACTCTAGCAACAAGTTGATGAAAAGCCTCCGTGTACTCATCAACACTTCCAACTTGTTTGAGATTATGCAAATTCTTGTAGAGGTTTTGCATATAGTTGAAAGGCAAGAATTGTTCATTGAGTTTCTTCTTCATTTTCTCCCATTCTCTAATCTTTCCTTTTCCTCTTCGTAGTCTAGTTCCTTGCAATTGCTCCCACCAAGCGGAAGCTCTTCCTTTAAGGCGGATAGCCACTAACTTCACCTTCTTCTCCTCGGAGACGTCTCCATAATCAAATACTCTTTCGACCGCATTAATCCAATCAACAAACTCATTCGGATTAAGACTTCCATTGAACTCGGGAAGTTCAATCTTGATGTTCTTCTCCCACCTATAAGGAGAGTGAGTGGAAGGTGGTCTACGCCAATTCGGATCACCAAAAGGATTGTCAAAGTGACTTTGAGAGTCCTCGGACCTTCCACTACCCGCACGTGACACTTGCAAGCCTTGCACCATCGCCGTTAGGGTAGCAACTTGTTGTCTCAACTCTTGAATCTCATGGTTTTGGTTGCCAAACTCATTCTCTTCACCATTGTTCACCACAAAGCCTCTACCTCTACCTCCTCTTCTACCTCTAGCCCGATAAGCCATTTCAATACTAGCAATCAACTCCAAACAAGCAAATCAACCCAAATATTGAAAACCCAGTCAACTCAGCCACCAATTTCAACAGACTAACCCCAGAAAATACTTAATCACCAATAATCATACTTGAATCGACAACTACGGAACAATCTAGCAACAACCCAGCAAGAAAATAAGGAATCGACACTTACCCACCTTAGAACTTGTCCGAAATCAGCAAAAATCAGTCCGAAAACTCTTAAAACCCACGGATCTGACGTGAAATCACTGTAGCAAGCTTCGAAATCACTGTAGCAAGCTTCAGAATCACTGTAGTAGCTCCGAAATCACTGTAGCTGCGCTCGAAATCACTGTAGCAGCTCCGAAATCACTGTAGCAGACTCGGAATCACTGTAGCAGCTCAGAAACAGCTCCGAAATGGTCCGAAACAGGCAGATCTGGGTTTGAAACTTCGATTTGAGTTCCGAAATGGCAGATTTGAGCTCGAACAAGGCTGGGTCTTGTTGAAATAGGTCCGAACAGTGCCGAAATGGCTGATTCAAGTTCGAATAAGTCAGATCCAAAGGTTTTGGGTTCGATTCAGGGCTAAATAGGGTCGAAATCGAAGTGTAGGGTGTTGGGTTAGATAGATCTGAGGATTTGGAGTGATTTGGGGGCTCCGGCGAGATTTTCCGGCGCCGTTTCAGATTTCCGGCGAGATTTCCGGCGAGGTCTAGGTTTCCGGTGAAGTCTCCGGCGAGATGAACGGTGGGGATCGAGCCTAGAAGCTCTGATACCAAATGATGCAACCAAAGATACCCATAGATAATGTAGAGAGAGAAACTCCCAAATGGGATACAAAAGAGACTAGCTCTTGATAATATTTGTTCAAAATGATAAAAGCTACCAAAAGAAAGGACTCCAACACCTATATATAGACTCAATACAAAAAGACAAAAATACCCTTACTACATACTACATCTGTATAAGTTTGTTCCATGTTTGTTTATGCAATTAACTTCTTGGTAGGAGTAGGTAATTTTTGGAACTTTTTTCGGAGCTTATGTGGAACTCTTATACCATCCTAAATGTTTACAAAATTTCAACCCATGAGTAATAAATGTCTCGTTTCGTTCCTTGTTATAATCATATTCTTATGTAGCTTTGACATAAAATTGCTTCTTACATTTGCATGTTCTTACATTTGAATGTGCTTGATCGTGGCACGCCCCGTCATTTTTTAGTCGGATTTTGTTGATTTGACCAAAAGTAAGAAAATTAATTGATGATAGATAATTGTCAGGTCAATAAGACATTGACTAGAATCTAGAAAATGAGTCACTTCCAATTGTGTGTTGTATGAAAATCAGTCATTTCTTAATTGTTGAGTAAAAGAGGCTTAGAGCCAATTGAATGGCTTGCCCATTTTTGGGCCGAATTTTGCCCCTCAATTGGCCGGCCTCCCTTTATAGCTCTTAGGGTAATTTTGTCTTCTCAGCTCTAGCACTCTGCTGACGTCATTGTGATTGTATTGTGCACGTTTCATCGATTCCCCATGCAGGTAGTGTACCGCTATTTCCTATGCACGCTTCAAAGAGGAAAACAGATTTTTCTAGAGCCCTCTCCCATTGTTTGGTGAATGACATTTGGCAATGTTGTTGGCGATGCCGGTTGAAATCTCAGGGGTTTTTGCTTTTCCTTCGGCAGGTTCTCTTAACTTATCCGAGAAATCGGTTCTCTTGGGTTTACGCATTTTTTCTATGGGATGTCGCAATTGTGTGCTGTAGATCTTCGATATCCGACCTTGATGGAGTTATAGTTCTCCCTTCGATAAATATTTAGGCATCGCTTCTGTTGCTATGGTTTTCTCTTCGATACACACACATACACAGATATAGGGTTCGTGGTTTAATGTGCGTCCTGATTTGTTTTGTTCGTGATGCGTACTTAGTTTGTAAATTTATCATACCAAATGTCCTTGATGCATGTGTTGTAATAGAGTTTTAAGAGTTATGAGATGTGAAATTATGGAAGTTGTTATGACTATAGGCTAGTGATATAGTTTTGATTGATTGTGTATTATAGACCTGTTTGTAGTGATTCTCAAACACACACACACACACACAAAAAGAGTTTCCTGGCTTTATTATTATTCTGCTTTCTGATTTGTTTTGTTTTGTGCCGTGTACTTGGTTTGTAAGTTTTATCAGACTAGATTTCCATGATGCATGAGTTTTGGTGGAGTTTAGGAGTTATGATATGAAATTTGAAATTTTGGAAGTTGTTGAGACACTAGGCTCAGTAATAAAGTCTTGATTGATTGTGTGTTATTCTGTATAGAATAACACACAATCAACCAATTTGTGGTATTTTCACTTCTAATATATATTTGATATATTGAGGGTGTATTCAATAGTTTTCCGCTATTTTTTCAGAGTTTCTTTGGCGCATGGTATCGACCATTCTTTTATATACTTTCTCCCTTGTATATATGTTTAAGGTATGCTTTTAGTTGCTGAAAATTTTTGTATATGTTTCACCACCAAAATTTGGATCAGTGATTTGTATAGCTCCCACAAAGTGCTGTTCTCATTCTTATCTTTGTATATTGATTTTTTTGTTGGCAATATCTGTTGCTAATGAGAAACATAAAAGTGGATTTATGAATGCACTGTGAAAATAAAATAATTAAGTTTTAGACTTCCTCTTTCATTAGTTTATATTCCCATATGAATGTAGCATCATCCCCATATATAATTTATATACCTGATAATGTCCATTATATGTGCTTAGGTTTATTCGTAAATTCAATACTCAATATATTCAGCCTAATAACTCCAGCTTGTTTTATCATCCTGTGTTTTATGCATGTTTTCTTGTGGTGCTGTAGTATTATTATGGTGATCCGTGCTCCGTTCATCCGTTATTTTTATAAGGACCATCAAGGTTGTCTGAATAGTAATTGACGCGATTACTCATGGAGGTGATGAGACAATTGTTGCCCAAGCAGAGCACCAAGGAACCGATCATGCAATTTACCAAGTCTGTCATGACTTCAACTCTTCAAGCATAACTATACGAACATCTTGGGTCTTGCTGATAATCTGACTTGGAATCTGGAAAGTCAAGTTGGTAGAGTGGTTAGATGCTCTGATTCATAACTCCTTTGTGCGCTATAGCAATATAGGTGATGCATTACTACTTGGTTTCACGCTTATATACATCATTCCAATTGGCATTTACTTGGTTATCAGAAAGGGGAAAAAAAAAAAAAGGACAAAAAAAGTTGGCATTAACTCATTCTTCTGTGACTTGGCTTCCTCTTTGCTTCTAGGTGTTCCTTACTACTGGTATCTGAAACATGTTCACGCACAGCTTGATTTACATGGCTCAGCAGTATGGCTCTTATGATTGCTGTGCCCATATTTATCTTTCCCTGTATTTGGATCTTGGTGCTTGTTCTTCATAATCTGTCCTGTTAAGTAAAAGAGCCTTGAGGCCAATTGAATGGCCTGCCAACTTGTTTGGCCGAATTTTCCTATTGAACCCTTCAATTGGCCGGCCTCTCTTATAACTTTAGGGGTAATTTCGTCTTTCCAGCTTTAAAAATGCCTAAATGGCCTGCCATTGTGATTGCATTATGCACGCTTCCCCATGTAAGTTGTGCACCGCTATTCCTTATACACACTTCCAGGAGGAAAACATATGTTTCTATAGCCCTCATCCCTGGTTTAGTGAGCGATATATGCTGAGCGATATTTGCCGATTTCCTTGGCGATTGGGACCTTTGCCGGTTGAAATCTCAGGGGTTTATGCTCTTGCTACGACAGGTTCGCCCTGCTTCTTCTCTCTAAACTTCTCCGAGAAATCGGTTCTCCTGTATGATTAGTTTATACATTTAGGCATTTTTTCAGTTGGTTGTCGTTGTTGTGCATTGTAGATCGTTGATATTCAACTATGACGGAGGCTACAGTTCTTCATCCGACAAATATTTAGGCATCTATCCTGTGGCTATGGTTTATATATAATTACAAGGAAAAACAAATACACACACAGAGTTTCGTGGATTTATTATTATTGTGCTCTCATTTGTTTTGTTTGTGGTGCGTACTTAGTTTCTAACTTTACCACATCAGATTTCCCAGATGCATGTGTTGTGATGGAGTTAAGGTGTTTTGAAATGTGAAAATGGAAATTGTTGTTGTGACTCTAGGCGCAGTAATATAGTTGTGGTTTTCCTGAGTTTCCTCTGAGCATGATCTTCACTATTCTCTCATATTTCCTTCCTCGTACATACGTTAAGTATGCTTTTTGTTGCTGAAAAATTCTGTACATGCTCCTGCCCCAAAATTTGGATGTGTAATATATATGGCTCCCGCCAAGTGCTACTACCGTACTTATGTTTGTGTGTTGACTGCTTTGTTGACAATATCTGCTGCTAATGAGAAATGTAGGAGTGGATTTATGAATGCACTGTGACAATTTATTAATTATGCATTAGATCACCCCTTCCATTAGTTTCTATCTCTATGAATGTAGCATTCTCCCTGTACATAATTTATATATTTGATAATGTTCACTATCTGTGCTTAGGTTTATTTGTAAATTTAGTCGTCAATATATACAGACTAATAACTCAAAATTGTTTTGAAGAATTTTGTAGATGTTTCTCCCCTCAAATTTGGATAAGTTATATAGCTCTCAACAATGCTACTGTTGTACTTATCTTTGTATGTTGATTCCTTTATTGACAAAATCTGTTACTAATGAGAAATGTAGAAGTGGATTTATGTATGCACTTTGGAAATAAAATAATTATGCATTAGACCTTCGCTTTCATTACTTTATCCCTATGAATATAGCATTCTCCCCTATGGAATTCATATATCTAATAATTTCTACTATTTCTGCTTGGAATCATTTGTAAATTCAATAGTCAATATATTCAGACTAGTAACTCCTAACAATTTTTTTGTTTGGTGTTTTATCTGTGTTTGTTTGGTGTTGGGTTGCAGTATTATTATGGTGGTTTGTGCTCCTTTTATCCGTTGGTTCTATAAGGACCATCCAAGTTATCTAAATAGTAATCAACGCGATTACTCTGTCATTACTGATAGAGGTGACGGGATGATTGCTGCCCAAGCAGAGCACCATGGAACCAACAACCAGATCCAAAGATTCAATCATAATACAAAACCATTATGTAAAACAATTCTATACAGACGTCCTGTATGCCATCCTCGACATTGGGCCACGTAGAAAGCCAAAAGAGTCATATATAGCTGCTGTGCGAATTATAGATTAAGGGTAAGCGATACAAACACATCTAATTATATAGATTAGCCTAAAAAGCACTTTACTAAAAACTATAGCTCTTAATAACAGCATGGTGCCAATGACAATCTCTTTATGGGTTCAATTTAGTGAATTTGAAGCTACTGAAATGGCAAAATTGCTCGGTAATTTTCCCGTGCCAATTGGTCTCCGGCTAAAGCTATCATTGAACTACGGTAATTTTAACTCTACTGCTCTCATAATTACTTATACCTACTTTCAGTATACTTATTTTATATATACTTGCTTATAATCATCCGCTAACAGCTACAAAAACATCACAGGTCCTACACTTGTAACGCGTGGTTCATCTGCTTTCATTTTTAGTCCACCCGTTCTAGGAGCAGTTGCCCTACGCACATGGTAATATCTCTATACTTGCACATAAGTAATTTTAGGCAACCATATTACTACAAATACTAATACTAATAAAAAAATATAACAGGCGCATGACAAATGCTGGTAAAACCAGAGACCTACCACAAGGACCACCAATTGAAGTTTAATAGTTAAAATCAACCGAAGGATGATGACGAGTATGCTCCTTACAGACTCGATTTTCCAATGCTCACGATAAGTATCAGTGAATCCTCTAATCTAATTTTCTCTATGTTTTCCATCACTAAACTACTGTGAACGTATAAGGCTATGACTTTGTATAAAATGCTTTGGAATATATTGCTTTCATCATTGTCTTGGTGAGTGATTTTAAAGAATTAGTGTCGAAGCTGTAAAACTATTGTGTTTGTCTGTTTTCGTGAATAATTGTATTGCTTGGTATGTCTGAGATAATTTTAAGGAGATAAGAGAATAACATGATTTCAAAGAAGCTAATATTTTTTTTGTTGCGTTTGGAGAGAGATGAGAGCAAAGAGTTATTAGTAAAAAAAACTCTATTTTTTGCTTGATCACTAGAGAAGAAAAATATTGTAGGCAAGGCTCATTTAGTTGGCATTCCCATTCAATTCCATGAAAAATTCAAGATCCAAACACATTGTAAAAGCTCAATTTCTGTATGGGGGTCATATACTGATGAGTAATTAGTGATTTCAAAAAGGTGGTATTTATTCTCCAAGAAATACTTTTTTAGGCTGTGGGTCTCACAAGTCTTGAATATATATATCTGCTCTGCTGGTATTTGATCGGGAGCTAGAAATTTACTTCTGTCATTTATTTTTCTTCATACTCTTGTTGTCAAATATTTTGTATCCTGTGATGGTGTATATACATTATACACATATATGCATAAATGTTGTTTTGATTGCCAGATGATGATTCTGAATGGATGCTCCTTGTCCTTGGTCACTCCTAGTATTTCCCAAAGGTATGCAACTCAAAGTCTAATTCTCGGGTTCATATGATGATTCGTATGGGTTTTAATTTTTGGTTAGGATTATTATTGTATATATGGAATAACTCTTTGTGAATCGAATTTTGGGTTACGTTTTGTTGCTAGAGAGAGACACGAGTTGATTTGAAAAATTGATAGAAAAATTGAGGGTTATTAGATTGTGAATATTTTCTTCATCAAGTGCATACTTTGTGATAGAAAAAAAGATTGATTACAATAATAACTTGATAGGTTGTTAGAATTGCAAAAATTGGGTAATGTATTTACCCAATTTATGTCAAATATAGTTAGTAATTGCAATTTTGTTCAATGATAGGTAATGGGTGATTGGGTGATTCAGTATCCCTAATAGGTCGATGATGAAACAATTACAATGTTAATGAAGGGTAGTGCCTTGGCGGGGTAACTTTTGTTGCAGCCATGAGTACCCTCATACTTTTCCTAATACTTTTGTCATATGAAGAACCAAACAGGTGGCTATGATGCGATATAAGCTAAGCCAAATTTGGTAAAAATTAGCAGTTTGGCTGTGATGATATTAATAAAAAATGAATAATCAAAACTTGCCAAATCAAATTTTGATTATCCATTTAGAAGTTGTTAAAGTTAGCAATGTCAAGTCTCACATTGTTTATTTTTTGCTCATAATCAAAATGAGTTAGCAAAAGTTAAATCTAACGGTCAGTTTTTTTCTTCTCAATCTAATGGTATACATTGAATGATATTATAGTAAAATAAGTGAAAGTGGAGAGCTTTTGTTAAAATTCATAAAGTGATCAATATTGTTAAATGCACAACCACTTGCCAAAGTGGAGAGCGAGTTTCACCTACCAATAAAGCATTTGCTTTATGGAGAGTGGGTTTCATTTTCCCATGATGGTTGTAGTACTTGATTGAGAAAATGTGGGGACCATTAAATTTGGTTATTGGCAAAAGGTTTCTAATTTTGATTAGTCAATTGCCCAAATTTGATGAGTTGCCAAGTTTGGTTATTACAATGTGAACACTTTTTTGAGCACACATTGCTAACTTTAGCAAGCTTTTAGTTTTGATTATTACATTGTGGATGCTCTAAGGACAAGTTGCTTTGACATATATTGGTAGATATGTTATGTTTCTTATTGAAATATGTGATGGTGTCTTGCCAAATCTATTATTAATGGATTTGGAAAGTAATTTGTTTCTGTTCAATGCACTTGCAATTTCCAGTTTTCAGTTGCAAGGGCTTGTGTGTGTGACCTGCTTATGCAGGTTTGTAATTGAAATGCAGGTGTTAATGTGGGTTGGCTGAAATGCAGGTTATAGTGTGGTGCAAGTGTGTGAGTTGTGTGCAGTTTTGTTTGACTTGCTTGTGCAGGTTTGTGAGTGAAATGCAGGTGTTAGTGAGGTTGTGCCTTGGCAAGTGTGTGTGGGTTGAGGAATCAGCATTGTATCCTCGTACTTTGATGCATTTCCATACTGTGGTATAGGTTGTTGGTTATGAGCCAGAATGAGAAATTATACGAGTTTCCTTCCAGTTTTCAGCTGTTTTTATGTGTATGCAGGTCTGGATTAGTAGTTGGATGGCATAATTGTTGGCTATTGTTGGCTATGATGTCAATTTCATATATTGTTGACTGCGATGTTTAAAAATCTTAGCCAAAAGGCATATAGTGCAGTTTAAGTGTAGTTTGTAGTGCAATTTGAATGCAGTTTTTAGTGCACATTGCTATGGAAGTGCAATTGTTGTTGTGTGCGTCCAAACTGCAGTTTTAGTGGAGATTGGAGGCTGTTTTTTCGCAGTTTTTTTGTGTAATTTTACTGCAGTTTATGTGCCAATGATGATTGCCTGAGCCCACAAATGGGCTACTTCCAGTTTTCAGTTGTGAAGTTGTATAAATGTTGTTTTGGAAGGTTATGAATGACTATATTTATTCATGATAGGGCAATGATGATTGTCTGAGCCCACAAATGGGCTACTTCCAATTTTTAGTTGTATTTCTGTGTGTGTGTTGAGCTTGGCAGCTTTGTGCAATGTTGGACACAGCTTGGCACTTGACAAAATGAACTTGGGAGGTTATATGTGTGCTATATGCTGAACATAGCTATTGTTGCCTTGTGGTCTGTGTTGTCCAAACTGAGTCCAGAATAAGGTCATCATGATTGTCTTTTTCAGCCTTGGGCATGTGCAAATTTTCTGTTTTCAATTGTGTGCTATGTCCTATTGGTGTCCAACCTTTGTCTTACCTATGTCCAAATTGAGTCCAACCTGTGCCCATCATCCACTGCATCCAAGTTGTGTTCAAATTGTGTTTATGCTTTGTCCAAACTGTGTCAATGTTGTGACCAAACTTTGAGCAAACTATGTGCAATGTCCAGCAGGTGCGGGCACGTGTTCAAGAGATGTTTGCAACAGGTGTTTGTGTGTGTTCCAACAGGTGTGTTTGTGGTTGCAGCATCCAATCGAGCCCTTTTCCATATTTATTTGGCTATGATGATAAATTTTTACAAGGCGCGTTGAGGACTTAGGCAAGGCAACATTATAAGGTAAAATTGGCAACTAATGTTGTAGCCTACTATTCCTTCAAAAAGTGGTCTATAAACTTACAAATTATTTGAGCCAAATGTTAAGAAGTGTTCGACACGTATCCAAGAATCCAAGCACTCTGCTACCGAGTCCCACAGGAAGAAGAACCAAAGGAAGACCAAGAATAAATATTTGTGGCAGTTTATTTTTATTCACTTTTCTGTAATCCTTATGACATGTTTTAATAGTAAGACTTGAACTCTGGTATCACACTTGCTAATGGAGTACATCCTCATGTTTATATGGTGTGATTCCTTTTAGTCAAGAGGTGTCCTATTCTTTTGGTATTCCCTTAAAACTTGCTACTGATCTATGCTTGGTTTTGTTGCTCCTGCTATGCTGTGTTGCTGGGTGTGTTTTGTGTGTGTCGCTAGATGTGTTTTGTGGAAACCCTTTTAAAGTGTAAGACTTATATATAGCTTGTTTATATTTTGATTTCCATGGTTGTGCTTACGATTAGGGCTGTTGTTGAACTTAATGTGTAAACATACAATTTGTGTTGACAGGTGGCTATGTATGTATGCACAAGAGTACTACGACTGGCCAGGTAAAATTCTAGCTTTAATCTAAACATCTCGCATAAACGATATATTATATAGCTTAACAAACATCACCATGTTAATCTAGCTTTAATCTAAACATCTGGCATAAACGATATATCATATAGCTTAACAAACATCACCATGTTGCAGGGTCAAATTCAATGTTCAAATCATAGATTGAACTGGATCGATTGAAGCAATGGTCTTTTATGAGATTGCAGTACAATTCTATGCAATTACAGCACCCAAATAGCACCAAATGCAGCTAGTGTAAGCACATTTTTTTGCCATTAATACCAAACCATTCCATTTACATACATATTGCACTGGTTCTTTTCAGTTTTCGCATGGTGGTTTGAAGAAAGAGAACATGATTTATTTCAATGTCATGAAATTCGCCTACATCAATCTACTATATGCTTCCCTTTGTAAGGGGAAGACAAAAAACTAAAGTTGATGTCTTCAATTTTATTAATCAAGTTGAATTTTTCCCTCATGCAAGAAGTTATAAACTGCTTCTGTCTACTACTACCATAGGACCTCTGCAAATACCATAACGTATTTGTTCGAAACTAAGGACTAACTATCTTCTCTAAGAAAACTTTATGTCTGGTCATTTTAGGGACCAATAATTAAACATAAGGATTTAGTAGGCAACGGATGAAAATAAGGAATGAAATGAGTATGGAAATTGGTACCAAAGGCCAAAGGTTTCTTTTGCTTCCATTTTTTAAAATCTCAATATTCTGCTTTATTATAAAAGTTTAGGTTTTGTACATGTTCAAGTAATGAGAAAACAAAGAACAAAAACTAATTGCTATCTACTTAATGCAAGAAGCCAAGGATAACTTCCACTCCCGTTGCTCCACAAGGTAGCTGAATCCAAAAAGTGTCACGTGACACTTAAGGCAGACATGTGCAAAATCTATGCAAGAATCAGCCAGTGCAAAACGTTCACTCAATCTCCAGCGAAGACACTGACAAGAATTTGTGACCAATTTTCTAGCGGCCCAATAGGTAAAAAAATTCGGACAGCTAATTTTATCTACTAGTTTGATCTGTTATCTTTGTTGGTTAAAAATAGATACAACTTTATGCAATTGTTTAGCAGTGATGATATTATACATCCCTTTGTCCGTGGTGTCTGAAAGTGCCAAGCTCTACTCAGGGACGGATTCAGGAATATAGTCTAGTTGGGGCACTTGTTAATTATAATAGAGAAAGTTCATTTTTTTAGGAAACTACGGTAAGATCGTACAAAATTAAGGCATACATTACTAACTATGAAAGTTTATAACGCATACTTTAAGTTAAATTAGATAAAAATGAGCACAAAATTCTCAAACAAAATTTTAAGAGTATGTTTTAAATGAACCTCGACAAGTTTTAGAATGATCAAGCTAGTTTTGTTAATGACTTTATTTTAAAACATTTCTATTAGACAGTTAAAAATAAAGAGAATCAAAACAGAATAGCTTCAAATAGACAAGCAATTTATAAAGCAACATGTATAAATGTATCATATGATGAAATCCAGGCATAAAAGTAATTCTATATGTGTATTTTCGAGATATATACAAGTGTGTATGTTTATACATTAACATATTTTTATAATTATGCTAATTTATAAAAAAATATTTTAATTTCAAGTGGGGGTACGCGTTTGAGTGGAGGCACGTGCCCCGCATGACCCCCTTTGGGTTCGTCCTTGGCTCTACAGATAAAGGAAAAGGAAAAGCCACCTATGCTAAGGATTTCTTCATGTCTCTTTTTGGTAGTTTGTGTTTGGAGTATATAAAATTTTAGCTAATTGAAAATTGGGTGAAATAGTTATGGTATTCCTACCAACTTTTACCGTCTGTCTTTTTTTTTTTTTTTTAATTTAGTACAAAAGTTCTTACAATAAAATTTGATACCTATTTGTCACCTCTCCATTTATGGGGTTTCTTGACCAAATTTATTGGTTAACAACGGTAATTTGTATGTGGTCAAGAGAAGAATCCATAACGAAGAATTGCTTAGCTGCAGATGTCACTATGAATCCTACAGTCAATTTCAAAGAACATAAATTAAACTTATCAATTCGCTCTTATAGGGGCAACTGATGGAAGAGACAAACATTGGGGTATTGATCTGTGATAGAAATGAAAGTGTCAACAACTGCCCTTTCCAAAAGATCATTTGTTGTTCATGGTCATTTTTCTATAATCTATTGCGATCATGATAATAGGTGCGGAGAAAAAATTGGAGATTATTGTCTCAACATATGCAATTTGAGATGGTTATATATAATTTCTTGAATATGCACACTTTTGCAGAAGCACATAGATGCAATCTGTTGGTTCATTTCCTTCAAGAACAATGGATGACATGAATTAGAAACCAATCAAAACCGTACTAATATTTAGCTTAATCCATAAGGGGATGGATTTCATGGAACAATTAGAGTTCAAACTGACTTCTTTTGAATCTACTATGAGAAGGTCAATGGATTTTTTTTTCCAAGCTTGATTTTGATTATTACAAATGGAGTTATTCTAGCTAAGTTGCTGAATTAGGTGATTGACATCTGTTTTTTGTTGGTTGGATTCTTATTTTTTCTCTTGTAAAAGTTTGAAGGATTAACAAATTTAATGCCACCGAATGTGTGTTATATTTCGAAATGTGCGTTTTAAAATATATTTCGTTGGTCACTAACTTTTTCATGTCATGTCACAGTGCTATGATGCCTTGGATCAACATCAATGCATATAGGCCCGGCCTTGGCCCTAGGCCCATTAGGCGGTGGCCTAGGGCCCCCCCAAAAGGCCGAAAATTAGGGCCCCCAAACATTATAAGTTAGTATACTATACTAGGAGTCTTTTGGGCCCAAAATTTGTACCCAAAATTAACTTAAAAGAGTGAGCCACATTTTAAAACAAGGCCCAAAATATTTTTTCAACCCAGTCCGGAAATTCTACGAAGAAAAAGAAAACAATAGAACCACAAATAGAAAAGCCATGTCGTCTCAGCCTCTAGTCTCACAGGAGAGAATTGAAATCTGAAATTTGAAAACCCCAGGTCCCCAACGTCGGCTTCTCGAGTTCTCCAATCTCCAATCCTCTCGGCTCTCTGCTCTCACCTTCTCCAATTCTCTAGTCCTCTGGTCTCACAGTCACAGCAGAGCTGCAGAGAATTGAAATGTGAAATTTGCCCTCGAAGAATGAAGAGCCAGAAGGGGTAAAAACGTGAATTGGCGGCAACTCGGCAAGAAGAAATCTACCAGAGTACGAGGTATGCTTTTTTTCTTTTTCCAGTTGAGAACTATTTGTTTAATTCTGGAAAATAAGGCTAAAGCCATGATGTGAATCGGCATAAAATAGGATAAAATATGTTGGAGTTGTGATTTGTGATAAAAAAAATATTTGTGTTGGATAAAATATGTTGGAGTTGTGAATCGGCAGTGGATTTGTGATTTGTGATATGTGGGAGTTGTGATTTATGTTTATGCGTATTCACTGTTTCAGCTCTCTGCTTTTTTCTTTTGTGATTTTGTGGAGTTGTGCTCTTATTTTTATTCCTTTAGAATAAAATATGTTGGAATGTGGTGGTGCATATAGAATAAAATAGGCATATATGAGAGTTCATTGATAACCTAACATTGTATATCTTAGTCTAATAAAAAGTTGAAACTGATCAAGAATTATCTTCGATCAACCATGTCATAAGAAAGGTTGAATGGGTTAGCCACGCTATCCATTGAAAATGATTTCACAGCAAAACTAGACTATGGATGCTTATGATTTATTTGCCACTAAAAATGCAAGAAGCGCAATGTTCAAGTGATACTTATTAGTTATTGTGCTGTAATTTTTGTGACCTGGCTAAGTATTTGGAAGTCTTATATTTGGGACAATTTGTATATTTTGAAAATATTTCATTTGTAGATGTGAAGGGCCCCAAATTGGTTGGTCGCCTAGGGCCCCGGAAAACTCAGGGCCGGGCCTGAATGCATAACGCGGCAACCTCCAAAGGTATTTTAAGTTATTTAAAAAATCTTTCCCTTATAATATTGGCTTCTGGGGAATTGAGGTGAGTGACCTCATACCCAAATCCCATGTTTTTGTACAAGTTTATTGTTTCCGTGATATTTTATGCTAAAATATGAATTCCTTGGAATATTAATGAGAGGTAGACATGTTTTCTATCTATTAATGACATCCTCACACGTCCCAACTTGCTAGAGAACACATGCTAAAAGGCTAGCAAGATATGACTATGATATGGGATTACGTTAAGACCTCTTAAACTTATCCACTATTTGGGATACCTGGTAGCCATGAAATGAATATGAGGATGTGTATTACTATGCTATGTTGCTATGAAAAGAGAGTCATTTTCAAATAATTTTATTATTGTCCATGGAAAACATGTAAATTGCGTATTAATCAGTCGTTCAAGTTGTAGCTTATGAAATTTTCCACCTTTTAGGAAATGAGAACTATGAGGGCGTGGCTCTTATTTTCTATGTAGCATGGACACAAATACGGACACGGATACGGACATGGAACACGACAATTCTAAAAAAATGGGGATACGGACACAACAGGGGACATGCCATGTGTATAAATATATATATATATATATATAAATACATATATACATATATTTTTTTCTTTTCTTCCACTGTTGATGAAGACATGTCCTATATGAATGTATAAGATTACCATGATCCAAATAAAGACATAATCATAGTTTAACCTAAATATTTTTGAATAATTTCATATTAACCCCTCAAAATTAAAAATATATATTACATTTTGATCCACAGCCGTGTCCCCCATCAAAAAATAATAAAAATTATTGGACACGCCACGTGGTGTGTCCAATACGTATTTGGGCGTGTCGCCGCTGTGTCCCCGTGTCCAATACGTGGACACGACGCCCTTTTGGAGTGTCGGTGCTACATAGCTTATCTTGTGGACTCGAGACATGCAGACATCCCGTGGATATTAGTTATGCTTTTGAGTTATTCGTTAAACTTTGTTAATACTTATAAAGGACTTGTTAAACCTTTTATTAAGCACAGCTCTGGGGTGTAATTTAAGGTTATAGATCTACTGCAAGGGTAAAATATTGTTAAATTAGACTACATAACGTTTTGCTTCTATTGACTAAAAAATCTTGTCCCTTTCAACCATATGATTATTAGATGTCGTATGTTTGATGTGCCGTGGTGATGGTTTCATTGGCACTTTGTTATGGCTAGGACCTTTAAGGACAGGTCAAGATCGTGCGCAAAAGTCAACCTGGGATATGGGAAAAGTCAATCGGAGTCCAAGAGGGTAAAAAGGTAATTCGGCAATAGGGTCGCCGTTGTTGGATGAAAATATTGCTTTTGGGAAATTTTGGGAAAAAGTCAACCTATGGTCTAGGAGACGTAAAAAGTTGATCAAGCGATTGGGTCGCCTTTGTTGGATTAAGATATTATTTTGTGAAATTTCGGGAAAAAGTTAACTGGGGCTCGAAAAAAGTCAACCTAGAGCTTGAGCGCGGTTAAAAAAGCGTGATCGGGCGATAGGATTGCTTTTGTTGGATTAAAATATCATTTTGGTGAATTTATGAGAAAAATCCACATCCAAAAAAGTCAAGATGGGGAAAATGGTAAATCGACGATAGGGTTACCTCCGCTTGTTTAAGACATTGATTTTGTGAATTTTTGGGAAAAAGTCAACCTAAGGTCCAAGAAAAGTCAACCAAGGCCAGGAGGGTAAAAAAGTTTTAATTTAATTTTATTTTTTTGTTGTTTTTTAGTTCTAAGATGCCGGGTATATCAACAGTCTTTTATGTTGTACAAGTTGTCCGTGTTTCTAAACTTTCTCCATGATACCGGCACTCGGTATTTTTTATTTTCTTTATCCGCAAACCCAGGAGAAACCCTGATTCTTACTTTTGAGAAAGAGGAAAAAAAGAAGGCAATTCCAAGATTCTCCAGAGAGATGCCATCCTAACCACAGACTTCACTGTAAACAAAATTTACATAGGAACAAAATTGATCTCGCATTAGGTTTAAGGGCCTGCTTGAATGCAGGTAAAAATTTGGGGGCAAACAATATGAAGGGTGATAAGATCGTAGTGAGTATTAATTTTGATGGTTTATGAAGGGGGATAAAATAGAATGTGGTTTGGATGGAGTATTAAATAGGGGGATAAAATTTGATTTTGTTTGAATGGTTTATAGAATGGGGGGATAAGAATGGGTGGATGGTGGAAAAACTGTCAAATGACTATTTTGTCTATGTGTAGTGTTAAATTTGATTATGTATTAAAATAAGTATATAAATTCAAATTTTAATATTAAAAAATGTCTATTCTAAAAATTTTATATTAAAAAACGTTTTTACACCATTTATATATTAAAAATATAATTAAAAAATTAAGTATTCCGATTTACAATCCGGTTGAGCCGGTGCGAAGATCTTATTTTTCTGATAATTTTATCTTAGATGGTCATAATAGATTTTTAGCTCTAAGGCCTTTCAATGAGCATCCTAAGAGAGCCCTGAAACTAAATAAGGAGTTTTCGGGTGCTCGTTGAAAGGCCTTCGAGCCAAAAATCCATTATAATCATTTAAGATAAAATGATTAGAAAAATATAATCTTCACATCGGTTCAAACGGATTGAAAATTGGAACACTTAATTTTTTCATATATAAATGGTGTAAAAAAAATAAGTGTTCCAATTTTCAATCCGTTTGAACTAGTGCAAAGATCTTATTTTTCTGATCATTTTATCTTAAATGGTCATAATGGATTTTTGGTTATAAGGCCTTTCAATGAGCACCCTAATAGAGTCCTGAAACTAGTCTTTCGGGTTGGAGAAAGGGGATAAGCAAGGGTGATTTCGTCCAAATTCCTCCCCATTCCTCCCTTCTACAGCCGGATTAAATTTGGGGAGGCCAAGAGGTGCCCAAAAATTGTACCGGAGAATCCCTAAAATTGGTGAAAGGGAAGAAGGGGTGAAAACGAAAACCCCTCCAAATTTGGTTCCCAAACAAGGGCAAAACAGTGAGCCCCATCCCATTTACCCCATCTTATTTTTCTCCCCTATTTTTACTCCATCCAAGCAGGCCCTAAAGGTTTCATTCATCTTCAGTGCTACGGAGTATAATGGAAGAACAAGGGTCAATGAGGTTGGCCAAGCGTAGCCTTAGGGCTTTGTTCCCTCATAAGGTCGTCTGTTCAACTTCTAGTCAACTCCTTCGGGTCAGAACATAGAATTTTCAAATGGAAGGTTTAAGGTTCGAATCCCAAAGGGTGGACCTAAAATGAAATTGCATTAGTCGCTCCCCCTTGAGGTTATCCCGGGCTTGGGGACTGCATGTGTCCGAGGGATGAATCGAGGCAAAATTCCATTAGTACCCCTTGAGGATATCCCGAGCTTATGGGAACTGCATGTGTTCGAGAGATTAGTTGAGGCAAAATATTTCGGACACTCTTGGATAAGCCCAAAAAATAAAGAAAAAAAACTGTCAATAGAGAGACCGAACAAACTGACGGCGAGTTATTGCCTTCCAAAGAAATTGTACGGTGACACCATCTCAGTCATTCGATTCTTTCATTTACGACGTGCCGGCTCCACATTAAAAAGAACCTCCGAAAGATGTAGACGGACCAGAACCCATCGCAAATATCTCGAAAATTCAATGTGCTTCTATGCTGAGAGATATTTTGACCGTTGATTTTTGTGATTTTTTCCTTATGTTATTTTAAATCCAACTGAAAGATCCTGCCTCCTCAAATATCTAGTAACATTGTCCAAATGCAAAACCTGGAAACTCCGACAAGTGTCCATTATTTATGCTGTACGTGTCAACAAGCTACCAAAAACCAGGCGTCACAACTGGGAGCATGACCAGGATCACCACCTTTGAGCCGGACAAATTGGGTGCTCTTCTCACTCTTTGGCTAACCATATCTCTCTCTAATTTCTTCAGTTCGTGATCTCCATTTACGTTTATATAGGCCTAGTACTGACAAACTCATATCCCCACCACATCTCTCTCTCTCTCTCTCTCTCTCTCTCTCTCTCTCCACTATATATACTATATATACGCTTAACCGATCAAACAGCAACGGAGTAAGTATTATGCTTAACACGGTGAGGTCGATCCGAACTCAGTCACCCACTCTGTTTTCGTCACCCCAGTTCCCTTATCAAATCCGTCGCAACACTTCTGGGCTGAGTTTCAAGCAGCCTCCTGCTGCAGCCACTGCTGCTAATAATCACAACGACATGGATCAACAACAGCAGACCAATAAACGAAACACCAAAACGGGGTTTGTTTCATTACTTCATCATGACTTCTAATCTAAACGATGGTGATATGGTTTTTGAATTCTGATTATTAAATTGAAAGCCATTGGCATCTTCTTTTCATGACTTCTAGTCTAGATGATGGTGATATGGGGTTATTGGATTCTGATTATGCTTTTTTCGTTTTTTTTTGTTTTTGTTGTTGTTGTTGGGTGGGGAAGGGATGTGACGTCTCATTCGTTTGGGGAAGGGTATGCCACTAGGTGCGATGAAGAAGGATTTGGTGGGATTTATGGTGGCAACGACCCTCTTTCCTCAGAAGAAAAAACACCCTCCAAAATTATCCATGAGAGTCACCCTGGTTTGTACTCTCTCTCTCTCTCTCTCTCTCTCTCTCTCTCTGTCTCTCTGTCTCTCTCTCTCTCTCTCTCATGAAATCCAGCTGTGTTTACTTTTCGCTCCATCCATTTTGTTTTTCATTTTTGAATTTTGTGTCATTTTTTAATTGTTTATATGTCTTTAAATTTATAATGTTTTTCACAATTTAAAAAACTCTCTATGATAGAAGTAATCGAAAACTATCGAACAAAATTCATTTACATAATTTTGAGAATTCATATTAAAAAACATAAGCGATTCAAAAATAGCACATACATTAAAAAAGACAAAAAAATAGGACGGTGGGGGATTCGTACCCAATATTCTATGTATCTGATTCCATGTGTGTTTTGTATTGTAAAGAGTACGACAAGACCCAAGGAAGTGAAGTTGCGGAGAAGGAAAAGGCACGACATCAGAAAACAGCGGAGTCCTAAATCTTTATGAATTAATGTGGAGGGGTCTGCGGTTTAGGCTGCTCCCATTTCACTCGGAAGGGGAATCGCTTTTGCTTTTTTTTCCCTCTGGCTACTAAGATGATGACACTGACGATCCGGTCTTGAATTGGTGGTCAAGAAGGGCAAACGCAGTCAATATAGACAATAATATTTGGTGTACCCATCTTGTTTGCTCTATATATATAGAAGCAATGGGATGTTTGTTTTTATGTTTTGATCATGTAGAAACGATGTTTGTTTCGCAGCGTACGTAGGAAACAGGGTCGGCGTGTTGATCTTGTTTTGCTGAATAAAAGCTGTGTGGTTTGTTGTTTCCTTGCCTTATCATTATCATGTGTCCATCTATTTTTTTTGCCATTAAACCTGGTTTTTTTATTAAAAATAAATTTTTTGTATGTATATAACAAACGATATCTGATTAATATGATTTTTGGTGTGAATAATTTTCTTAGCTGAGTCGCACAAAATTAAGCGGCTCTGATTTTGATCTATGGATTGGACTCTGTGGTTAAGAAACTAGATGAGAGCTTCCTCCTTTCCTTTCCACTTGTCATAGGTTGGCAAGGACGGCGGTGCCCCACCGCTGCAAAGTCGCCGTGGCCACCCCGGGGCGCCACTTGCTCTTATTTCTTCTTTCCATCTCAAATAGGTTTTGGCTTCCTAGTACATGAAATATATAGTACACCTCTCTTTTTGCCCTTACTCCCTGCTTAATTAGATTCAACAAAGATACGGATTTTTTGAACTGTAACGAAGATATGGATTGGGAAAAGGACTTTTTACCGGTGTTTTGTTGTAGAAATTGTACCAAGACTAAATCTAAATGGGACCAAATGGATGCAATCTAAGGGAAAGATTAGCCTCTTATCCCTAGAGTAACTGTTATCCGTTGAGCGACGGTCCTTTTTTTTTATATATATTTTTAATGTAGTATATATATATATATTGAAAAGAATGCAGTATATTATTAGTGGATTATAACTTTTTGCATAGAATGCGAAGCAAGTGGCAAATTCGAAAGTTTGAGAAACGGGGAATTGAAGGCTGATATATTTTGTTTAGGGAGACGATAATTTAAAAAAAATCTTCAATTTAAAATGGTTGAGAGTACTTAAAAATTTGGGAGTGTCTGCAGTCATGATGCAAAAGTTTAACAATAGTCAACTGGACACCTCTGGTAATTTGATTGGTGCAGCAGGGTTGATTGTTGCGGACTAATGTATTATGTTAACACTTCGTGTATGAAGCAGATTTTTCCCACGTGCAGGGTTTGAGGCGTGCTCATGAGGAAAGGTATTAGTATGTGTATGGTAAATTAAGTATTTTAGCTTTCCAAAAAAAAAATTAAGTATTTTACGTGTAAACTGTAGAGTGCAAGCTAGTTATGTCAATATGAATAATCTATTCAATTATCAAAAAGAAATAAAGAAGCATCAAAAATGCAATAACTGCTTCTCTCAACTCTCCCCCTTTTTCTGCTAAATTAAAGAAATTTAAAAAGCCAAGCTCTTATTAATGGACATACTCCCTCATATCAGTCTCATTCTAATAAGGGATCCCTCATTTAAGCCTAAATGCGGACTTTTATTGTGTGTTGTATCTCATCCAAAGGTTGGAAAAAGAGAGTGAATTGCGCTGGTTAAATGAGGGCACGGGTTACGGGTCAAAATTGACAGGTCATTAAAGACGAAAAAATATAAAACAACTATCTTTTGTTTAAAGTGTCGTCTTAGATGAACTTTTTCAATATCAGTCCACATTATTATATTTTTTTATTCATTTCGTTGAGATGAATGGTTCTAGAGTTTTTATATTCAGGTAACAACATAAGTGCTACATTTACTAGCATACCAAAAAGGGGTCCATATATCCTAACAGGTAAGTAAAAAGTAAAAACAACAAATTGGATAGATCCTCTCCGGTCCAAGTTTTGGACCGGAGGAGATAGTCCAAATTTGTATCGCTCATTGCAGCAATCAATGGTTTGGATTAACTCAGAGACTCAACTCTCACCGGCAAGGGTCTCTCAGCAAACCCAAACCATAGATTATCCCGATGTATGATCTAATTTTGAACTGTCTCATCCAGTCTAAAACTTGGATTAGAGGATCTGATCCCTAAAAACAAATGTGGTCAGTACTCTGGTAACAATAGTATATGCTTAAATGAATCCGGTATTACACTCCAATTTTATCCAATCTTAAAAGGGATGCCAAAAAAATAAAGTGGTACAAGAGATGCCAAAATGATTACAAGCCTAGTGCCATTAGCTCAATACCCTCTCTAGTAAAAGAGCATATTTACTACTACAACCTTTACAATATCGAAGTAATTACTTTTGTTCCATTTTTCTCATACCTTCTCATCTGTTTGTGAGAGCACCGTGGAGAGACTATAAGCTGATGCAAAGTGTAATACTTGGAAGTAATTTAAAGTCAAATCGAAGTGTTTCGGTCACAGCTGATCCGCTAGCTGTGGAAATCGTTGCAGCAGCCATGTGACGCCTCTGATAGCAACCTATGTATAAACGTACATATTAGTAACGATCAAACTTGGAAAGCTTCTGTCTTAAAGAAACAACTGAAGTTAGACGTGAGGAATGATCCAATATAACAGTTGAAAAGAAACTACGTTAATAAAGGTGCTTAGTTTAGTCAGCTAGCGATCCTGGTGGTGTGACCTTGTCAGCGATACTAAAGGGAGACAATAAATATCAGTAAGATTTCTACGTATGACGAGAGCATATGGGGTGCTGTAGCTTAATGAATGGGTTAGTGTTGGATATACCTTCCGCTGTGGATATTGGCAGGAGCAAACCTAACAGAGGAACCACAGTGTTTCCCTCCCGCTTTTCAAATTTCTTCTTTTTCAGTATAAAGAAGGTAAATCAGAAGCTAATGTAAGGGATCATGTTTAAGAAAGGGGCTTGGTATCAGGACATCATAAGTGCTATTCGAGTGAATCCTTCCCTACTTCATCTTGATCCCTGATTGGGGATCCTTTCCAGCCCCCACCCAAATTCTGATGGGTATATCACATAAACCACCAAACCCTTCTCCCAGTCCCAGAGGGAATCGGGTTTTCGAATACCCCATACCCAAACCATTTGACCAAGAATTTCATATGTCTAACAAGGTAAACCAAAAATCCAAGTTTGCTATAAAGTTCCATTCATATTGTGAGCTTTCACATAACTTTGCTACAAGCCTACAACAACAGTAGTTCAAAAAGTACTTGGGTACAGCAAAAAATTTATTAAAAAAATCAATCTCATAATTCAGATTGTTTGTAATATTCATGAATACATATATCTACAAGCTATGTAGCACCGACACGGCAGGGACATGTACACGGATACGGGACATGTCAATTCAAAAAAATAAGGATACAGACACGGTAGGGACACGACAGTGTTATTACTAATTAGTTTTCAAGTCATGCAAACATACATCGTAACCAATAAATATTTCGGTTAGAACTCTTATCAAATGCATTATCGACTGATGCTCGTGTCCCTACTAATTAGTTTTGAAGTCATGCAAACATACATGCAACCGAATTATCTACTTTCAAAAAAACTTCGGAATTGAACTTGAAATTGCATCTCATATCCAAAAGTTCTCCGCAGCCATTGTGGCCTCTTAGACTGCATTTGGGTGATGGATTTGTGCAGGGATTTACCCGGGAAAAGATAAATGATAGGGGAACCAAAGACATAAATTTTAGCTCCCTCTCCTTGTTACTTCTTATCTTTACCTTTACCTTTGCTTTCCTTCCTCTAATCCTCCACCAAGACATGATCCAAACACGGCCTAGTGCTTTGATCTCTCTTCTCCAACCAATTATTGTGGCCAGGACAGCAAAAAGTTTCAGAGTGTAGGTATGCATGTCACAGCAGAAGTTAATGAATGAAGCAACAGAAAGGTTGCATACCAAAGCCATCTCCCCAGGCTTGACAGCAGGTTCCACGCAGTCTCGCCCATAACTGTTTTCAAAAGAATACAACTAGTAAAATCTAATAATAAGATTATCACAACATTAACTAAATTTGGCATTCCATTCTTGTGAGGAGAACAATACAGCAATGTAGGTTAAAGGATTAAAAATTACAGAGAAAAGAATCTTGAAAAAGCTGCCCACGAGCATTTTAGGATTGTCAAAATAATTCTTTCCAGGGCAATTACAGGTTAGTATCGATAGCTAGATGAAAAGAAGAATAGAAATTGCGACCTTTGAAAGACCCCTGACATTTGCCATTCGGATATGAATGCCGAGAATGTAGCAGAAAATGTGGAATAAACAAGCAGTACCACATATTCACAAAAATCACAAATCGGAATTCGGTGGTATCTTGCACCTTTAGGAAACAAATTAAATCATGCATGGAAGTCAACATCATAAAATGGGAAAGGTGGAAATGAATTCTTCGAAAAATGAGCCCCTGGTGAACATTAAAGTAGTCCTCATACTTGATGGCTACAAACCAATCCTTGCACAAGCTCATTGAACATCTAACGGATGTTGAGGTAACAAGAAAACCCCGGCGGGTAATTTGGGTTTGATTTTTGGACAATATTTAAAATGTAATTGTCAACACATTCGCAACTTCATGAATTTGGACAGCAGCCCTTGAGACCGTACCGCGAAATTATGTGACATCCGAAGTGCCAAAGTTCCATGGTTAACCAATCATCCAACTAAAATGCCTTCTTCTTGCAAACACATTCTCTTACGCGGCACAACCAAATATCCAACTTCATTGGCATGAACGTAATAAATTGTTATACACAAAGATTCCACTATAAATATTACTTTGACGAACTTATGAAATAATACAAGGGCGTCATTTAGTTAATGGCCAGTGCAGCAGATAAGGCTTTATAGACCATCAAACCACAGATTTGCCAATCTTTCCTTAATTAGATAATTCGCAAATTTGGTGAAATGATTCACAAACTTGGGCCACAATATGCGAATTCGTGATTTTGGTGCAGGACTTTGTGTGACTTGGGTCCAAACTAGTGTCAATTCCCTGGATAACCAATCATACAACTGCAAAGTGCAAACACATTATCTGCTGCAGCTTAGTACCACAAAAGAGGAAGAAGGATTCAATCCCCATCAAGTCAACAAACGAAACAATTACTTTCATCGTTTTTATAGCATACCACTGCACTTGTACGGTGTGTTAGGTAAAAATCATCTAGCTGATGGTTACAGAGCCATGGAAATTATGTCCTGGTCATCGAAGGCATCTCTTCTACAAGCTTCAAAGTTGGTATTTTCTCCCATTTCAATATTGCAATCACTAAGGTCCTATGGGAATTGCATTAAAGGTCTCATAGCCACCTTCCATCATGTATGACATATGACCAAAAAGAAACACTTTTTATCGTCTGCTTTTGGAAGGCAAACAGATGAGTAAAACATGGGACGAGCCAACAAATTTGAAGGCCAGGTTTGTAAAACACTAGAAGAGCACTCACAGGTTCTAACTAGAGTGGCGACAATTCAAAAAACGTCTGCAGCAGCTAAAATGGTTTCAAATCATGATGGAAGAAAAATCTAGTCCATTTCTACAATTAAAAAAAAAGTTGCGAATGGTTTAGGTTGATCAATTATAGCAAGAATGACTTTTTCTATCTACAGTTTGCCGTCCTATAAGGTGTCTGGAGCAGGGAATAAAGTCTCCTATGGGCCATGACAGAAAAATCCCAGGAATGTTCTACTTGTTCGACCAGAAACATTTGATTTGCATGGCACTATTTGTTCATTTTTTAATCCGAAATAAAACCATATCTAGCCACTTAATTTTCTTGGTCAGTTGTTTTGTTGGAATTCTGAATTTGTTAAGCAATTATAATTGAATAGCCCAAACCCGTATATCCACCCCATAGTTGCACGAATGGGGTGAGGAGATGGCAGCATGATAGCACATCAGACAGTCCAAGGTTGGGAGAACCTACATGATCTCCATAGGGGTATATTTTGTTCTATATAGAAACAACCAATAATAGTGGAAATTCATGTCCATTGCAAATTAATTATCATCCCTGATACAAAAACACCTATTATGCAAACAACAACGACAACAATAAAGTTTAGTCCTCTTTTCTGTTGTGGCTGCCATTTAATTTCTTCATACACGTGTGTGTGCGTGTGTATATATATGTGGGGGGGGGGGGGGGGGGGGGGGGGGCGGCGTGGTGGCTGGTAGGCCTGGGTAACGGGTCGTGTCGAGTCGTGTTCGTGTCGTGTCAGTCGGGTTCGTGTCACAAATTACCCAACCCTAACCCGACCCATTTAAAATTCGTGTTTCTCGAGTCGTGTCATTTTCGTGTTTCGTGTCAGAAATGCTCAACCCTAACCCGTTAACTTCGTGTCCTGTTCGTGTCGTGTTATCGTGTCTGTTGCCTAACTCTATATAAATTATAGATATACCATATATTATGTATATATGATCGTGAAAATGGGTGTCATACATTAGTAATCGTGTTAGTCGTGTCAATTTCGTGTATCGCGTGTTCAACCCGAATCCGACCCATTTAGAATTCGTGTTCTCGAGTCGTGTCATTTTCGTGTTTCGTGTCAGAAATGTTCAACCCTAACCCGCTAACTTCGTGTCCGGTTCGTATCGTGTTATCGTGTCTCGTGTCTGTTGCCCAGCTCTAGTGGCTGGTGTTTGTCCCAATGGACACGAGACTCTGGCAAGGTATATGGGGGGGGGGGGGGGGGGGGGGGGGGGGGGCGTGGTGGCGGCGGATGTTTGTGCCAATGGACACGAGACTCTGGCAAGGTTCCTGCTCTAATTGCAGATCCGAGGTCCGACAGAAAATTCACCGTCGCCATTAGGAGGTTCCTGCAACGAAAAATCAACTCCTACAACTAATGTAGGAGAACCTGGGCAGTTGGCCAAGCAGTTTCGTAGCTGTGCAGTGAGGACGTGGGTTCAACTCCTGTGGAGCGGATGTTGATGCCGTTGGGGTATAATGGGTCGGGTAGGGGTTGGGATTTGTGTAAATTTCTTCTAACATGACCCGTAAAAAATTAATAATGTTCAAGATTACCTTCTAATTCAGTTACTCATTAAATGTATAACAGCAACCCATCTTAATCTAGTTATCAGTCTCAATCCCACATCTACTAATGCACACCGACCAAACATGAACGGCCTACTGGGGCTTTGGAACCAAAATCTCCATTCAATAAAATTAATATTGAGATTCCAGAGTACACAATTAAACCTCCTGAACTTCAAAGGTACCACCTAAAACTCAGCCATCTCGGGACTTGCAAGTGGTCATTCCATATAGAAGCTTTAGGAACTCTGCTATAGTCTCGCCTCAAGCTTGTATTCTCCCTCCTACAAGTTACATACTTTTTTTTTCTTTTTAAAATAATCAATCCTTCTCAATTAACTACCGACGATCAGATCTTCGGCTGATGCATGATTGGAAAGTTGTGATGACACGGAAAAAAATTTGAAAAAAAAAAATATCAAATTTGGCGTACTTAATCCCACCGTTCACCTTAAAGAACTTATAAGATCCAAATTTTCACTGATTCAAGTCAATATGTCAAATGCAAGTTGGGGGGGGGGGGGGGGGGGGGGTAAGAATAATGCATGTTCTCCTAACAGAGAATCCTTTCAAGGGAAAGGTGCACTTACATTATTTGCCTCTTGCCATTTACCACCTCCAGCCTGTAAAAGCTGCACCCTTTGCTAAACGGAAAAGGCTTTCCCTTCCACTCTGTCATTCCCACAGTCAGTTGCTTTGTTTGTAATTTAATGTTCATGAGAACGGAAGAATTGAAAATTTTGAAAAGAGACTATATTCTTCACCATACCCAAGTGCCAAGTAACGCCAAGAGCTGAGGTATCCTCATGTGATATGTCATCAATGACAAATTGCAGATCCATGCTGATTGAATCGATGAACTTCTGGAAGAACTCTAGGATTGCCTGCACAATAATTGAACCTCAAAGTAACCCTTTGAGGGGGAAAAAAATACCAGAAAGATAGTGACTAGATGTGAATGGTCAGATAAACTATCAAGATCACGTTAAGCTCCAAGCGGGGGGGGAAGGAACTCTCTCCCCTTTCGCTAGTTATATCTACGAGATAGATATAACTAGCCCAGGTGTCCCCCCTCTCTAGAGAGGAGGGACACCATCCAGTTAAGCAATAACAAGAAAAAACCAATAAAAAACAAAGAGAGGGGTGAGCGAGCACGCACACGGACCATTTACCCCCACAAGCAAGACAGAAAAAGCACTCTTAGGATTTTAAGAAAAGAACGGTAACTAACCAAAGGAAAGAAACCGGGTCGCCCTCAAAGGGGATAGAGGGGGGAGCATACACTACGCTGCTAACTTATGGCATCTACATATATAAACAATTAAGGGTCCCAAATGTTCAGAAAAGAGTTGTGCACTGAGCTGTAAGAAATGATACCTCGGTATAACTTTTCATTGATTTTGTTGAGATTTGAGAATATTCTCGGTAGAGATGGGGTTACAAACAGAAAAAAAGATTGTCCTCAGAAGTTGATACGAGTCATATGACCAGTGTAAGGAAAAGGTATTCTCACAAAAACATACACAGTTTCTAGGATTACTAAATCAATATTGTTTTGTTTCCTTTGCTTTTCCCTTCTCTGGGAAATTGGTGAGAAATCCCCGAAATGAAATTTCCAATTTGTCCCGTAAACTGTTCGAAGATCAGAATCCATGACTTTCAAAGTACTGCAAATGAAATTCTTTCATTTCAAAAAGAAATTTCACATGCGTCGTGGATGGTTTGATAGATTTTGACAAGGAGATTCCAAAAACATAAACAAACAGACTTGTAGACCAAAAGTTTGATATTTCAAAAATGGCAAATATAGTTTTAGCCATTAATGTGTTGGAACTTGGGTCTAATGTATATTTGTGTCCTATAATCGGCTGTCGTTGTATAAGGTCTTCTTGCTTGAAAACTCAAGTCAATGCACTGAATGCATTGAAAAAAGTTCAAAAGGATGCATTATGAAAATGAAAAAGCAGTAGTACAACAACTTAGGTATAGAGGCCACAAAATACTGTTGCAAACACGAGAATACCCATGCTGTTTGACAGAGCTAAAAATTTAGAACTGAAGATTCTTGGGTTTAATTAGACTTGAAAACTGTTGATGTGTTGTGCTTTTCATGCATTGGCAATTCCATGAGTATAAAATACTTATTTCAATTTTCCGTAGCTATTTCAAACAGAAGTTCTTGAATTTGGTTACAGCAGTGCTCGGAACCGCACCATACACCTCACACATGCACAAGCTTAATGCGTATCCATGGCAGGTGCCCTGGTGTATCCATGTCACGCTATACAATTTTTTGTAAGGAACTGGACCAAACAATTCGGCTTGTGAGCCCCAGCACAGGTCCCGTTTTGATGAGCCATGCTGTTCATTTTCTAAGCCACGATGTATAGACCATGCATAATAAACCTAACTTTGATTAGAGATATTTAGTTTCCTTGTATGTCATGAAAAAATGAAGGATCAGCATAGAGTTTTAAGTGCTTTTAGGCTGGCGCCGCAAGCACCCCAAAAGAAGTAAGAGGATCCAATGGTTAGCAAAATCTATGAGCAATGATTTTACTTGATCTCTTGAAAATCCAACTTTGATGGGCAGCTAATCTATTGCAAAATTATAACTTTGGCAAACCTTGTGCCAACTTCTCAATCCAATTTTTTCCTCTTGCTCTCTCCTACTAAGGCCACAAGAATGTCAAGAAATGGCTCTAGCAAAATTTTTGTCAAAGCATCCAACCCAAAGGTCTCAAACCAATTGATAATGAGTGGAGAAGCCACCTAGGATCATACACCAGTTTTGGAGGTTACAATTTTCTAATGTGGGACAAACTCTAATACCTTCCTGCACGTGCAACTCCTGACCCACATGTACTTAGGTAAACAAGAAAGATCCATAACATAGGAAGTATAACGAAATAAGGTTCACTGAAGACACAAGTCTTCAAATGATGGGGCAATCAATCGAGGGAGAGTTGTCCAAAAGACTCTAAAATTCTAGCTCTAGCTTCGATACCATGTTAAAGCAGTCAGCTCAAAATCAATTAGCAATGACTGAAGCGGCCACCCAGGCTCATATACTAGTGTTCGAGGTCAAGTTCACATACTATTCGCTAGCTACCTTACCTACCCCACACCAGTATGGATGTTTTAAATGCTACTACCAGAAGACTGATAGTATGGATATTTTAAGCAAAATGTTATGAATTCAAAGCGATACAATGGTTGTATGTTGTACACAGCCAACAGGGTGCATGCAATACACACTTGTAGCATTTCCCAATAGAAAATGGATCGACCCAATGTCCGAAAGTCTATCGAAAGTAATAGAAGAATAAGTATTCCTAAGATATAAGGGTTGAACGATGGTGTCGGTACTGAGAAAAAAATGGAGTGGCAACAGAATTCCAGAGAGAGTTACCTTACGACCAACGAATGGTCGAGAGAAGATAAGGTCTTCGTAGACGCAATCGTGGGCAATGAGGTCCTCCACGGAGGCGAGATCGTGGCTGTTGATTCCCCCATAGAAGTTCCTCACAACTTCCAACGACGGAGATTCAACGGCAGCTGATGATGATGATGTGGTTGCTGCTGGCGCTTCGACCACCGTCTGATTGTCCGACGATGACACACCCCGCCTTCTCCTTCTTCTTCCTCTTGTTGTTCGTCCTTCGATTTTCACACTCTTGAAATTTGAATAAGTGGTGGTCGGGGTAGCATGGCTTGTAGGTAACAACACAGCAGCAGCTACGGTGCTTGTGAAAACAGGCAACAATGGGTTTGTATATGACGATGATGGTGATAAAAGGGGCGGTGGTGAAGATGATGATGCTGGGATGGTCATTAGCATCATTTTACTTTCTCGGAATGCTTGTAAATTTGGCTTGCTGGGCTTCTCCCTCGGGGAAAAGCAAGACTCGGGTGGTTTTACAAATCGTTTTTTTTTTTTTTTTCTTTATTTAAATTTTTTTGTATTATTAAATTTTCTTCGATTTTTTTTTTAAATTATTGCTTCGTGAGAGAAATTTAAAAATTAAAAAATTCCAATTGAAATTCAATTTTTTTAAATAAAGATGAAAAAATTGATTTATTGAACTTATAAGCCCTAACATATTATAGTCATGACAAATGCTATTTTCTTTATGAAGGTAGAGTACTAAAAAAATTATTTAACTTAATCTACCTACTAAAATGAGGCATCTTAATTTACGTTGTTTTATGTTATCAAAAGCATTGATAATTGAATCATCATGAAAACCTTGAACAGTGTCTCTTTCATTGTATGTAATCAAGAAACTTGTCAAAAAATCCTATTGCACAATTTAGTTTTCATAAATTGTGTAGCTGAAAAATGCACACATTGTCGTTGCCGTTGAAACAAACAAAGTCAATACAAGACGAATTTATAACATGCATGCATAAAGAGAGATTATGAACTTTCTTCTTTTGTTCAAAATTTGACACAACTCTATGAAGAAATTTTTTATTTTGTGGTCTTTCTTCAGTTAGCCGGTTTGACTTTGTTTTCTTAATCAATCCCTTCTACTTTAGAAAAGGATTTTGCATTGAAGTCAAAGTTTGTAGTTTTGATTTTTTTTTAAAAAAAAAAATTTAGCCATCATGCTTTGCCATATTTCACTTAGGCCATTTAAATAAAATTATGGGTATATTTAAGATATAAATAAATAAATAAATGAAAGCATTTTTTATATTGTTGTGCTAACAGTCGCCATTACTTATAAGTGTCACCACCTGGATCTACTAAAAGCCAAAGTCGATCCCACAAGCTATAATACCACATATGTAGGTCATAAAGGAACAACTGAAAAGCCATTTAATGCGAATTAAATAGCCAAACTTTCATTTTGTATTAGAGATGCTATTTACGAAAAGATACAACATACACTATTAACTAAAATTAGCATACTAAAAAGAGTGGTAACAGGTTTGGAATCATGTGCTACTAGGGTGAAAAGCATGACAATCTAACGACTTTCTTTTGCTCTTCCACATGTAATTAACCAACCCCCTAAAAGGCATGTAACCACTTCTTTGGATGGTCCCCCTCACCCCTTTCCCACCCCCGTTCCTCCTCCTCCTCCTCCTCCTCCTCCTCCTCCTCCTCCTCTCTCTCTCTCTCTCTCTCTAGAAGCTTTATATGGCTTTCTATGTCACATGGAGCAGCTTCTTGAAAAATGGAGCCTTGTAACGTACATTTGGTTTCATTGCATATTCATCGTGATAAAACTTTATTACTACGTATAAAAAGATTGTTATGCCTTTTTCTTTGGCTTTGGCTTTCCATTCCCGTTACATTTGTTTAACTCAATTAATGTCACCCATTCAGAGATTATACCTCTCAATAGTATACCCTATTTTCTTTGTGTTGTATACTTATTGTGTCAATTGCAGAAAGTGATGACGTCTACACAAGAAGATAAATGAATTGCAAGACACTAACCATGGATACAAAGGCTCAAATATGGCAAGAGAAGAAAAAAGTCTTTGACAAGGAAAGAAATACTTTGGAAAATGAGTTGGCAAATCTTTTAACTTGGGTATGTAAATAAAACCTTTTACCATTTTGTTATTTTCCTTTTGGTTGATCACGTTGGTGTCTTCTTTTAAAGAGTTGTACAAAGAGAAATTTTATGCAAATGACAAAGTTACAATTAGAATATTGTATTTTGGCTGAGTAGACAATAACACCCATAGTCCTACCTACAAATATCAAAGCTAAATTTCTTTATACAAAATGTAACCATTTGAGTTTATAATTTGAGCTTATACAATTACATGTTTTTTTACAATTACATGGTTTTCAATATATGATCTCGGTAATAGGTTTAGTTCACTTAGCTTTGAATGATGTTGCATATTATCTTTAAATTTCAATAGAATCATTTGATTTGCTTTTAGTCATCTGTTATTTACTTATTAATTCCAATCGTTAAAATGAATAGTTTTTTCACAATGTTTGACATGAATCTACCTAAAACTCAAAAAATCCAATAAAACAACAATTGGCCTGATTTAAGCCATACCACCGCTCTTGTATATGATCCCATTTATTACGCCCAATATTAGTATTAGTTGATGGGATCAACTCCTTTTCACACTCCTTCAAACTTTACATGTGAGCTCTACTTTAGAATCGCCTTAACAATCCGAACCCTTCCTCTTAAGATCCAATAGAAAATATTATTTCTCTGAAAAATTAGATTAATTAGACCCTAATAGGCACTTGAACCAATTGTATTTTGCTTGACAAAATGGATAGTTTGAATTTGAAATTCTACTTGTTGTCCATTTTATAGAACAAAATGCAATTTTTTTTCATGAGTTTGTTTATATTTGAACAATCTTTCGGTGCATATAGTGTTTTTACTCATTGTAACTTGTTTTCATTTACCATGCATATAAACAGATAAACGAGATTGAGACGATGGATGACCAACAATTAAAGAAATATGTTCAGAATAGACCTAAAAACTTGAAGACTATAACCATCAACAAGAGCACACCAAACAGAGTATGATATCATACTTAAGTTATGCCTTCAGTACTTGTATTTTCTCATGTTATATATGATCATTGATTAATTATTCACCTATTAACCATTATATGTCACTTGTGTAGGTTCAAAGGGCAAGAAAGGCAAAATGTACTGGGATAATGTCTACAGTGTGGAAGTACAATAGAGAAGATGGTGAAGGCCCCTCAAATTCAACCAAGGAAAATGCCTAAATTAATGTCTTCCTCGTAGTGTTATTATTCTTTTCTCCTGTGTAGTTTTTCTTAAAATTCGGTTGTTTGCTAGAAACCTTCATTATCTGAAGAACAATATGCATAAGAGCTATAACAACTTATTTGCACCTTTAGAATAGCAACCAATTTAAGAAGTAGGATTTCCTTTGTTGTGAATAACTCAAAACCGAGGGTGAAATTAGAAGTTGTGTATGAAATGGGAACTAAAACGTAAAAGATGCAAACAATCACTCCAACAAACCAACTCAACTTGTAATTGTGTCACTAACATTTCTTGACCTAAAACCCTTTGTCTCCCTTTCTCCCTCCTAACCCTTTCAAGTTGTGCTACCGCCTAGGGGGGGGGGGGGGGGGCTCCTCTGGGCCTCCCTTTTCTCTATTTCCCCCTTCCCCTTTCTTCTACATCTTACCCCTTCCTCATCTCAATTGTTCTCACCTTTTTTCACCGCCATTCCTACCAGTTTCGCCGTCTTACCCCGTGCTTCATCCAGAACCTAACCGTTGAAACGGGTCGTTTCACCCCGAGCGTAGGGCTAGGCCGTTGTCAGCATAAATACCGGAAAGTCCGGGATCGTACCCACAGAGATAATTCCTTATAGCTTGCCAGGATTTTTAGGTGTAAAGGTTTGCGGCGTTTAGACGGCCAACTTTGGGTTTTGCTTTAAGGTGGAAATTGCTCGACTAAAAAAAACTAGAAAACGAGTTTTTACTAGATTAAGACAAGCGGCAAGGCGTTGGAATGACTAACGCCCGGGACTTAGCTATCCAACTTTCTCAAAGAAAACACGGTTGAATTGCACGGCTTAGGCTATCACCCGGAGGATTTCGCGGTAAAAATAAATAGACTTGAAGTGTGACTTGGAAAATGAGTGAGTTCTTTCAATCTTTTGGCAAACACAAGCCGAGCCATCGCTCACGGAACCATGTGAGCGAGCACATGATCACCGGAGATTAACATCGATTAGTTTTGTTACATAAAGGCCGAACAATGCTCTTTTTCCTTGTCAAACTTCAGTCTAGAGTTGAGAAAGATAAGATAAACGTAAATCCCGGGGCATTAATCATTCCAACGCCAAGCCTAATCGACTACTCACGCATATTTGAACGACTAACAAAAGTGCTAAATTTAACCAACATTTTTAACCGACAGAAATGAAAATAAACTTGAGATTAATAAAGATCCAAACCACACGATCAACTTTAATAAACGAGAAAATGAAGAACACAAAGAACTTACTTGAGTTTAATGGAAATTACACTTGAAAAGCTTAAAGAGCTTTAATGGAGAAAAACCTACGTACGTAATGAACTAGATCCCCAAAAGAGGGAGAGAGGTGGTCCTATATATATACAAGTGACTTTCTCTCTCCTCAAAAGCCAGGAAAAATCCCATAAAGTAGCCTATTAAAAGAAAGTTTCCACAAATGGAAAGTCTGAAAAAGCAGAAAAAATATCTTCCCGGACAAAAAGTTATCGATAACATAACAAATTGTTATCGATAACAATGGTAGAATGGCCACCCAGGGATGAAGTTATCGATAACTTTAACAAATTGTTATCGCTCTCCTTGCCTCTGGACAAATTCTGGCCAAAGATAGCGCACAGGTATCGATTACATGGGTAAGTTATCGATAACCATGGGCCAATTGGAACACTTAGAGGAACGGAAGGGGAACGTTATCGATAACAATTTGTTAAGTTATCGATAACGTTTTGCACTGGAACAATGATCCAGCCTGCTGGGCTGCCTTGAATTCCTTGCCGCCTCTTGGACTTCATCCAGCTCTTCGTTTCTTGGCTCGAGAATCTAACGGGGAGTGCTTTCCAAGAACCCAAATGCTCCAGCGTACCCCATGGCGTACAAAATCACCTTATTAGCAAAAATGACCTGAAACACTTGAAAGAATACCTTACGTGCAACATTTGAGATTAATGATCAAAAAGACATGGAAACGACATACTCGGAAGGATTTTAGCACCCAAACTTGTACAATCTTGGGTGCTTATCACACCCCCCAACTTGAGCGTTGCTACGCCCCGAGCAACAAAGACAATTGTTACTACAAAATAGCAATCCTTCCGACAAAATAACTAAGGCACATGTTTCATAACTTAACAGCTAGCAAGAGTTCCAAAAGCAAATTTATCCAAACTTGCAACCAACAGCTGAAAACCAGGATATATCACCAAGTACCGAGCATACTCAGAGCAAGTTATAAAAGATCGTGTTTGAAGTCAAAAGAGAGGGCACGGTCTTTTCCAAATGTACACGCACGCCAAACAACATATCCCACAAAAGAGATGCTCGAAAGAAAAGGGCAATGGGGGACAAAAATACCATGCCTTCCATGTGGAGAGCATCTCGCACAGAATAGCAAAATCATAACACCAAAACCTAACTTACCAAGAGACAAACATGCCATGAACTAAGTATGCCCAACACCATAACTGAATCAAAACGGAATAAAGGCGTACGACGAATCAACAAAGGACTTTTAAAGCATGTAATGACCTTGGTTTAATGAAAGAAAGGTTAGCAAAACGGGGTGACAGCCATATACTAGCATGGTTTAACTACCCTTTGGCTGCCACCAACTCGGACTACCAAGTCAAAACCTTAACAAGGTCTAACAAAAGTTCACCAACTACTAACATCAAAGTTCACTAACTAAAAACGATAAACAAAGATAGATAGGTGGGCTGTCAACCACCAAGCACCCCGACCAAATAGAGGGATTTATACTTATTACTACTACCACCGACCCTAAACAACTCCTCCCTGCCCTCCGGGAACAGCCCCCGGTCCAAACAACACCTCCTCCTCACTTTCTGCCTCCTCAGCCCTAGGCGGAGCCTCGTACTTCTCATCGGTAGTACTCTCAATGTAACGTGTGTGCCAATTCAGCTCGTGCTTTAGCTCCCCAACTTCCCTTGCAAGCTTCTTCCTCTCTTTCTTCTCCTTCTGAATACAATTCGAAATGGCTATGTTCTGGCAACAAAGTTTCCGCCATATACTCTCTTTTGATGCCTTAGGATCAGGGACCGACCACAGAGATGGCTCGGCCGGAGCGGAAGCCGACTGCCCTGCTGATGTTCCTGCTGCAGCTGCCTTGGATTGAGACTTGCTTTTCACAAGCACAGCCTTGGTAATAGTTCCGAGCGATGGTGGATCAAGCTTCTCATATGGGCCTTTTGAAATGCCTTTGTCCCTCAAGAAAGCTGTAATCATACAAGGATAAGGACATCGGGCTGTGCCAAATGTATCCCCTTTGAAATCCACAATCTGCTCAAAAATGAAGTTAGCCCAATCTGCCTTGTACTCATTTTCATTCATGAACGCATACAAAATCTCCGCACTCCTCTTGGATGGTTTATTCTCCGCTCCTCGGGGATAAAGGTTATAATGCACAATTTGGTTCAGAACCCGATAAATATCCTTGAACTTTCCCGGCACATGTGGCGGAACTCCAACTTTTGGAATAACAGAGTACAAATCATGAATGATCATATCTGTGTCTAAGGGCTCGGAACGCGGATAATTCAACAAATCCCCCGGTGGCCTATCGTATCTCAAGTACTTAGCAATCATCCCAGAATCTACCACAATTCTCCTATTATGAACTTTCGACTTTACTATTCCATTGGTTAATGCCTCGCTTATGTCTAGATTCTGATAAAATTCAATCACCCCAGCCGCATTGTAACCAGGAAGAGCTCTAGTCCAGAAATTCAAACCTTGGTTATGGAGCAAATTGAGGATATCCTTGTCATCTGCGAAGCTCCTCCGACTCACATTTCGCTCACACTTGAAACCCCTAAGTGGTATTGATTCCACCCAGTCCAACTTAGCATCCGCCTCCATCTGCTCGGGCGTTCTACGCTTGCGACGTTTCTCCCGCTGGCCCGTTCTGCTTTCCAGAGGGGTAGCCTCTTCCTCACTGTCCTGTTCCATCGAGTCATGATCACTCTCCTCCACAAAATCATCCTCACTCTCCTGTTGAGCGGAGGAAGCAACCTGTTTGCCCTTACTGCCTTCACCCACCTGTTTTGTTCTTGCCATTGAAACCACAACCCCCAGAAATAACTGGAACAGAGGATCTGTAAAACACGACTTTAGTAACCAGGATGCAACTCAATAGGGAAGATGCAATGTTGCAACATCAGAACCCAGGATAACCAAAATCAGGTTGGGGTTGAGTTATCTGGTAAAATGGTTCAAAATGGGGGTTATGGACGGATTTAGGGAAGGTGAAAAGTTGGAAGTGAAAAAGGGTGAGGAGAGGGACGGTTATGGAGGTCTAGAGAGAGAGAGAGAGAGTATTTATAATTTGGGATCAGACGTGCCTTTTCAGATTTTAAACCGCCCGTAACGCACAGGTATCGATAACTCATATTAAGTTATCGATAACATTTATCCTGGGAACCCACTGAACACATAGTTATCGATAACTCTGACAATGTTATCGATAACATTTTGTAGTTTGCTGGAAAAATTTCAGCTCTTCACCTGTTTTCCATTCCCACAACATTTAGCACAGCCCCATACTCTCCAGAGCATCTCTTAACACTGCAGTAAAGCTCCCAACACCCCTCCAAACATCCGGTTCCCTAAGTTAATGAACAAAAGGGGAAGACACGGACTAGGATACAAAATAGGGCGAGGGGACACGAAAGTGGTATAATCATACAAAGAATGCCTTGTATCACTTCCTAAGTACGCCATATATTCCTTAACGATTCAGTAAAGATGTCAAAACACTTTTAGGCATAAGCATGAGATTATTCACCTAAGCTAAGAATGCAAGGAATAAAGATGGGATATGGCCAAAACTTGATCAAAAACATACTCGAACTTAGCGCATTCAACCCTAGTCCATTCATGCAAGTTGCAAAGTACAAAATTTGCCAAAAACGAACTCTTGTCAGATAACGCTTAATGAGCATGTGCCAAGCTATTTTAATCCACTAACTTTGTAATAACGGAAGGATTGCAAGACTAAAATTGAAAATTTTGACCCCAAACTTATAAACAAACGAAATATATTTATAGCATAAATATAACCCTCCCCCCAACTTAAAATATGCTATGCCCTCATAGCAAAGAAAACAGAAGCAAGGAGAAAAAGAGTAGAAGATCATACCAAAAGGGGGAATGTCAACCCCCTAATACCTCGACCAAGTTGGAGGCTTTTTCGCCACTGGCTCGGTTCGTCATCCGAACGGCTTCCAAGGTCAACTCCTGCGGTTCTTCCAACGGAACCATAGCTAGTCACACAGGATCATGGCCAAAGTTTTGTTGGACTAACAACCGCGACACGTAATCGCACCCATGCTTAGGGCTCCTGAATGCCGCAATCACTCTGACGGTAGATCCAATCCACCAAGGCTGGTGTGGTAGCACGTATACCCTGTAAAAGACTTAAGCTCGAACTACCTACTAAAAACCAAATGACATTAGAACCACCCGGCTCGTGTGATCCGGGCACCAACAAACAGATATACAAAAACAAGATTAAAAACACCACCCGATTTTCACGCAATCTTACGAGTCATACTTTTCTTCCCGCGTCCCACCAAGTAGGGAAAGACACGGGTGGCTAGACTAGACCGTCAAGTTTGTTACATCACGCCCGAAGTAAAATTCACCGCTTGACCTCGCCAAGCAATTAAGCCCAGCGTTCCCTACGATCGAAACAAAGTGAGACAAGATAGAGCCTAGCGCCAAGGCACGGGAATATCAAGTCTCACCCAAAGACCTAAGCTGCCCCCGATAGGGACATATCTGGTGAGCATGGATCATTAACGGTAAACTACTACAGAGAAGGACTAGTAAAAGTCCTATACAATGATGCATTGATGCAATCTCATGATTTGAAAAACCAACACGAAAAGAACACACAAATATGTACAAACACGAAACATTGCCCTTACGAACCGGAGCTGGGCACACGATCCTTATTTTAGTAGCGGCGTGCGAAGCTACAAACCCAAGTCAATGGTGGGTACCCCCTACCTGGGGGCCGGGTCCGACAAACAGTGAAGTTCAGCGGTTACGCTTTCGCTCCCCGTGCAAAAATAGGGAAAGGAACAACTCAAACAACAAGATCGACCGGGTATGCCGGAGCGACCAATTCTTCTTCACTCTCCTCTTTCGGGAAATTTTCCAAAAATGGCTTAAGCCTTTGCCCATTGACTTTAAACATATGTCCATTGACCGGATTAGCGACTTCAACGGCCCCATGAGGAAAAACTTGATGTACAATATAGGGGCCAATCCACCGAGAACGTAGTTTGCCCGGAAAAAGATGAAGTTTTGAGTTATAAAGAAGAACTTTTTGACCAACTTCAAAATTTTTCCTTTGAATGTGCTTATCATGAAAATCCTTAACTTTAGACTTGTAAATATTAGTATTATCATATGCATCTCTACGGATTTCATCAAGCTCATTCAACTGGAGTTTACGGTGAACTCCAGCATCGGGCAGACTATAGTTCAATTGTTTAATAGCCCAGTACGCCTTATGCTCTACTTCCACCGGAAGGTGGCATGCCTTACCATATACAAGCCGATAGGGCGAAGCGCCCAAAACCGTCTTGTATGCAGTACGATATGCCCAAAGTGCATCGGTCAATCTTAAAGACCAATCCTTCCGATTAGGATTTACCGTTTTTTCAAGTATACGTTTTACCTCACGGTTGGCGAGCTCGGCTTGACCGTTGGTTTGAGGATGATATGCGAGGGAGACTTTGTGCGTTATGCCATATTTCTTCATCAAGGCGGCGAATGGCCGGTTGCAGAAATGAGACCCTTGATCGCTAATAATTGCACGAGGGACCCCAAAACGCGATAAGATATTCTCCTTTAGAAAATCCAGCACAACCTTGTGATCATTAGTACGAGTAGCAATGGCCTCCACCCACCTCGACACATAATCAACAGCCAATAGGATGTACAGGTTGCCAAATGACATTGGGAATGGGCCCATGAAGTCGATACCCCAACAGTCGAAGACTTCAACAACTATGAACTTGGCTTGAGGCATTTCATCCCGTCGGGTCACTTTACCCAATTGCTGGCAGCGGTCACAAGTCTTGCAAAAGGCATAAGCGTCGTGGTTCAAGGTCGGCCAATAAAATCCGCATTGGAGGATCTTGGCTTTGGTCTTGCTGGCAGAAAAGTGCCCGCCACACGCTTCCGAATGGCAAAACTTAAGAATCCCGCTTTGGTCAGAATCAGGAACACACCGGCGGATGATCTGGTCGGGGCAGTACTTGAACAAGTATGGATCATCATAAGAGAAGTGCTTCACTTCTGACAAAAACCGCCGACGCTCATGAGAAGACCAATGCATTGGAATCAAGCCTGTAACCAAGTAGTTAACGATGTCGGCAAACCACGGGGCCGTTGATATGCCAAAGAGTTGCTCATCGGGGAAAGTGTCGCCAATGGGAATATGTGTGGTGCGATCCGTGAACTCCAAGCGCGACAGATGGTCGGCTACCACATTTTTCACTCCCTTTTTGTCTTTGATAGTGATGTCAAACTCTTGCAAAAGGAGGATCCACCGGATTAAACGTGCCTTTGCATCCTGCTTAGTGAAGAGATACTTGAGTGCCGAGTGGTCGGTGTAAATCGTAATCGGAGCACCAACAAGATAAGACCGAAATTTATCGAGGGCAAACACGATGGCAAGAAGCTCCTTCTCCGTAGTAGAGTAGTTCATTTGAGCGTCATTGAGAGTTTTGCTCGCATAATAAATCACCCATGGATGCTTGTCCTTCCTTTGGCCCAGAACGGCCCCGACGGCATAGTCGCTTGCATCGCACATCAACTCAAAAGGCAAATTCCAATCGGGCGTTTGAACAATAGGGGGCGTAGTGAGGCTAGCTTTGAGCTTAACGAATGCCAGCTCACATTCAGCAGTCCATTCGAAGGGAACATCTTTGGATAAGAGGTGGCAAAGTGGCCTCGAAATTGCACTGAAATCCTTGATAAATCGCCGATAGAAACCAGCATGGCCAAGAAATGAGCGAATGTCTTTGACGCACTTTGGGGTAGGGAGGTTTGAAATGAGATCAATTTTTGCCTTGTCTACCTCAATACCCTTTTCCGATACGATATGCCCGAGCACAATCCCTTGAGTGACCATAAAATGGCACTTTTCCCAATTGAGGACCAAATTCTTCTCCTCACATCTCGTCAAGACTTTCTCCAAGTTGGCAAGACAAGACTCAAATGAGTCACCAAACACGGAGAAATCGTCCATGAAAACTTCCACAATTTTTTCCACCATATCGCTGAAAATTCCCATCATACACCGGGAAAAGGTGCCGGGAGCATTACACAAGCCGAATGGCATGCGTCTATAGGCAAAGGTCACGAACGGGCATGTAAATGTTGTTTTCTCTTGGTCTGACAAAGCCTCCTCGATTTGGTTATAACCCGAATACCCGTCGAGGAAACAATAGAAAGCATGCCCGGCGACTCTCTCCAAGATTTGATCAATGAAGGGAAGAGGGAAGTGATCCTTTCGCGTGCTGGCATTTAGCTTACGATAGTCGATACATACCCGCCACCCGGTGACTACACGAGTCGGAATGAGCTCCCCTTTGTCATTTTCCACAACGGTCACCCCGGCCTTCTTAGGAACAACTTGTATGGGACTTACCCACTTAGAATCAGCGATGGGGTAGATAATCCCAACATCTAGCAATTTAAGGATTTCTGCCCGGACAACATCTTTCATGATTGGGTTGAGCCGGCGTTGAGGTTGGCGTGACGGTTTGACATCCTCCTCCAAGTAAATGTGATGAGAGCATAGGGAGGGAGATATGCCTTGTATGTCCGCAATAGTCCATCCAATCGCTGTCTTGTGCCTTCTCAAAAGAGCCAACAATCCCTCTTCTTGGAGCTGTGTAAGAGAAGCTGAAATGACCACCGGGAAGGTGTTGTTCTCGCCTAGAAATGCATATTTCAGAGTTTCTGGTAATGCTTTCAATTCAAGAACCGGCGGCTCAACACTAGATGGAACCGATGTCCGCTCAATCGGGGGTAACTCCTCAAACTTTGGAGACCAAGACGCAACTCCGTCGATTTCCTCATTACCTTCATCGCCGTTGAGCAAGGAGAACAAAGACTCCATTTCATCCGAATCCAGAAACGCGGCCTCTTCGGAGGTAAGAGCTACCTCCAAAGAGTCCTTGTACAAGAATTCATCCACATGCTCCTGCACCAATGTATCCACAAGATTGACGTGTTCACAGTCATCATCATCATCCATTTGAACCCCCACGTTGAACATGCTTACTTCCATTTTCATATTACCAAAAGACATATTCAACAGCCCATTCCGACAGCTGATTACGGCATCGGAGGTTGCAAGAAACGGCCGCCCAAGAATGACGGGAGTCGATAGCGGTGTGGTAGATGTCTGACAAGTATCCAAGACAACGAAATCTACAGGGTAAACAAATTGGCCAACTTGGACCAATACATCTTCCACCACCCCCCGAGGAATTCGGACACTCCGATCCGCCAATTGAAGAGTAACTCTGGTGGGCTTCATCTCCCCAGACCCAATTCTTGGTAGACTGAATACGGTAGCAAATTCACACTTGCCCCCAAATCTAAAAGAGCTTGATCCACTCTCTTATCCCCAATAGTAATCGAAATTGTAGGACATCCGGGGTCTTTGTATTTTGGTGCAAGCTCGGTTTGGATGATTTGGCTAACATGCTCAGTTAGCAACACCTTCTTGTGCACATTAAGCTTACGCTTTTGGGTGCATAGATCCTTCAGGAACTTGGCATATGAAGGAATTTGCTTGATGGCATCCATCAATGGGATGTTAACATTGACCTGCTTGAAAACCTCAAGTATGTCAGCGCTTTTGGATGGGTGAACCGGTTTCTTCAGTCTAGAAGGATAGGGTGCCGGAACGGGAGTCACTTGCTGACTTGGAGTAGCATTGGTGTCCGGTAGAGTTTGCATGGGAGATTCCCCGTCTTCTTCTGGAGTTGGCTCGGGAGATTCCCCGAGCGTTGGAGACTTCGTTGAAGAAGGAAATGGCACCAGGAGAGGTGTAGCCGGCGGGTTGACAACACGGTTATCAACGGCCTTGCCACTCCTAAGAGTGATAATCGCTTGGGCCTGCTCGGGCAGAGGTCCGGAAGAACTACCAATGAGTAGCTGGCCTTGTGGATTGGCTTGTGGCTGAGTCGGAAACTTACCCCGTTCTTGTTGGAGCAACCCGATGGACGTTGTCAACTTCCCCATTTGATTCTTCAACTCCCCCATCATTTGCGTGTTATTCTCATTGTAATTCGCTTGAGCATTCATGAAGGATTGCAAGGTGTCCTCTAATGATCGCCTTGGCGGGGGTTGAAATTGATTAGAACCTTGAAACGGGCCGGACGGTCCAAAACCTGGCGGTCCTTGTGGAAAACGAGGCTGTCCTTGGCTTTGAGCAGACCGCCAAGGCTGCATTTGAGAACTAAGAGGAGCTTGAGAGGGTCCTCCTTCAATCTGGTTGTTCCAACGGAATCCCGGGTTTTGCCTTTGACCTTGATTGAAATTCTGCGGATAGGGGTCAAACCTTTGGTTGATCACACTAACTTCTTCGATAGGAAGATTGAGGTTCTGGTACTGCTGCCGCAAAGTCGGAATAGACAAGCAATTGTCGGTGGAATGGCCTGATGTTTCACATATGGCACACATCTCTACGGCTTGTACCTCTCTAACTTCTTTCACCCCTTTTAGTTCCATCTTTTCCAACTTTTGTGCAAGTTGCTCTATCCGTGTTTCAATAGCATTGTGCTCATTTATGGAAAACTTCCCAGAGCCACCAGGGCCTTGGTGAGCCATTGCCCGATCACCGGCATCTTCATAATTCCACGTCAATGATTTCTTGGCTACCTCATCCAAATAATCCCAACCATCTTCAGGAGACTTATTCATGAAACCCCCGGAGCACATGGTATCAAGCAACTGCTTGCTTTGTTGTGAGCATCCCAAATGGAAGTAATGAATAAGTTGATACAAGGCAAAGTTGTGGTGAGGAACCGCTGAAAGCAAATCTTTATAACGCTCCCAATACTGATGAAAAACTTCTCCCTCACGCTGCTTAAATGTCTGGATCTGGTCCATTAAGAGCTTAGTCCTGCTGGCCGGGAAGAACTTCTTGTGAAAAGCATCTTGAACTTCCGCCCAAGTGTTCAAAGATTGAGGCTTCAAGGAGTGGAACCAGGTTTTAGCTTTATCCTTCAACGTAAACGGGAAAAGCCTCAGTCTTGCTTGGTTGAGAAGCACTTCCCCACTCACAAAGGATTGGAGAACTTCTTCAAATTCCCGGATATGCTGATACGGGTCTTCCCGCTCCACCCCATGGAATGCTGGAATACACCGATGGTAGTCTGATTTGAACACGAATGTGTTTGCAGCTGTAGTGGGCCGTGGAAAGACTATCGGTGATAATTGGGTGACCCGCTCCGGATTCAGATAATCCTTAAGGGTCCGAACCGGAGGAACTTCCTCATCTGCCATCGGTTGCCTAGGTGGAGAATACTGCCTAGAAATTCTGCTCGGTGGAGAATAAGTTCGGAGATGCAGACTTCTTATTCGAGGCGGAGAACTAGATCGGTGAAGGCGGTTTGAGCGAGGACTACGATAAATCACAAGCATGAACCCCCACTTCACCAATTAAGAACTATCGAGCAGCTCTGCAATGAGAAAACAGACTAAAAGGGGCAAAATCGCCACCTTTCTCACAAGACGATTATGAGGGGCTATGCCGCCACCTCAATAGATAAATATAACTTTGCAACAACTGAAAAGAAAAGGCAGTGGATACTAGGTCTAGCTTCGTTACACCTCAAGCTGATAATATGATCGGTTAGAGGTATTCACTAGCACTAGCAGGCCATGCACAAAGATAAAATAAATGGAATACTTACAATGGTTTGTCGAACCTCCCAATAAGCTATATTAGAAAGATCCCCGGCAACGGCGCCAAAATATGCTTCATCCAGAACCTAACCGTTGAAACGGGTCGTTTCACCCCGAGCGTAGGGCTAGGCCGTTGTCAGCATAAATACCGGAAAGTCCAGGATCGTACCCACAGAGATAATTCCTTATAGCTTGCCAGGATTTTTAGGTGTAAAGGTTTGCGGCGTTTAGACGGCCAACTTTGGGTTTTGCTTTAAGGTGGAAATTGCTCGACTAAAAAAAACTAGAAAACGAGTTTTTACTAGATTAAGACAAGCGGCAAGGCGTTGGAATGACTAACGCCCGGGACTTAGCTATCCAACTTTCTCAAAGAAAACACGGTTGAATTGCACGGCTTAGGCTATCACCCGGAGGATTTCGCGGTAAAAATAAATAGACTTGAAGTGTGACTTGGAAAATGAGTGAGTTCTTTCAATCTTTTGGCAAACACAAGCCGAGCCATCGCTCACGGAACCATGTGAGCGAGCACATGATCACCGGAGATTAACATCGATTAGTTTTGTTACATAAAAACTGAACAATGCTCTTTTTCCTTGTCAAACTTCAGTCTAGAGTTGAGAAAGATAAGATAAACGTAAATCCCGGGGCATTAATCACTCCGAAGCCAAGCCTAATCGACTACTCACGCATATTTGAACGACTAACAAAAGTGCTAAATTTAACCAACATTTTTAACCGACAGAAATGAAAATAAACTTGAGATTAATAAAGATCCAAACCACACGATCAACTTGAATAAACGAGAAAATGAAGAACACAAAGAACTTACTTGAGTTTAATGGAAATTACACTTGAAAAGCTTAAAGAGCTTTAATGGGGAAAAACCTAAGTACGTAATGAACTAGCTACCAAAGAGGGAGAGAGGTGGTCCTATATATACACAAGTGACTTTCTCTCTCCTCAAAAGCCAGGAAAAATCCCATAAAGTAGCCTATTAAAAGAAAGTTTCCACAAATGGAAAGTCTGAAAAAGCAGGAAAAATATCTTTCCGGACAAAAAGTTATCGATAACATAACAAATTGTTATCGATAACAATGGTAGAATGGCCACCCAGGAATGAAGTTATCGATAACTTTAACAAATTGTTATCGCTCTCCTTGCCTCTGGACAAATTCTGGCCAGAGATAGCGCACAGGTATCGATTACATGGGTAAGTTATCGATAACCATGGGCCAATTGGAACACTTAGAGGAACGGAAGAGGAACGTTATCGATAACAATTTGTTAAGTTATCGATAACTTTTTGCACTGGAACAATGATCCAGCCTGCTGGGCTGCCTTGAATTCCTTGCCGCCTCCTGGATTTCATCTAGCTCTTCGCCTGTTGGCTCGAGAATCTAACGGGGAGTGCTTTTCCAAGAACCCAAATGCTCCAGCGTACCCCATGGCGTACAAAATCACCTTATTAGCAAAAATGACCTGAAACACTTGAAAGAATACCTTACGTGCAACATTTGAGATTAATGATCAAAAAGACATGGAAACGACATACTCGGAAGGATTTTAGCACCCAAACTTGTACAATCTTGGGTGCTTATCACCCCGTCGGTTCTTTCCTTGGTTGGATCCGTTTTTGAGCTTAAGGGCCAGGTGGTTCCAGTTGTTGGTGGCATTTCACCAGTTGTGCTTAATGGCGTGGGTCCCATGCGACCTTTGGTTTTGCAGCCCTCATCTTTGGTTGTGCTGGCCTACCTTTCATTTTTGGTGTTTTTGGACGAGGTGCGAGCGTGCATTGCCGGTTCGGCGTCGGTGGCTGCTGATGGAGTGGGGCTCTGGTTGGGCTTTTATTTGACGGCGTGTTGTTGGCCGGAGTTTGGTTTAGGTATTTGTTTCCAGGGGTCTTTAAGGCAGCGATGGAGGCGGTGGGTCTGGGGTGGAGTTTGTAGTTGTCTAGGGTTAGGGTTTTGTTTGTTTTTTATTTTCAATTATTGGAGCTTTGCAGTAATTTTGGGGTTGTCTGGGCGTCATTTTTTGAGATGTTTAGTTGGTGTTTGAGGATGCGGCTATGGTGTTTTCGCAGCAAGGAGGCAATTTTGGGGGAGCAAGGTGTCGGTGGTGGATTTTCAGGTGGCATGTTCACAGTTCAACAGCAAGGCAACAGGGTTTCAGCGGTGTAGGATGGTGACATCAGGTCTAATTGCAACGAAAGAGTTTCTTTGCATCTCAGGGGTAGGTTCCCTGAGTTCTGGTAGCGGTGGCAAAGCTTTTCCAGTGTTGGCGGCTTTTTGGGTGGAGTTGGCCGTAAGGGTGATCTGTAGGGTTTTGGGCTTTGGGCTTTGCCTGTTTTCATTTGTCTCTTGCCAACGTTTGGGTCGGTCTTGAGTAGCCTGAGGTTAGTAATTTTTCTTTTCGGCTTGCCCTTGTCCTTTTAATCTTTGTAACCTTTCAGAGATTAGAAAAATTCTTATGCTGAGCAAAATCTAGTGACAAAAATTCAAGTTCCTCTTCAAATGGTACCTTTTAGTGAGGAAATCAGATTTCAGTCAATGGAACTTTTTTGGAGGAGCAATGGAATTTAGTCATCAAAAGGGTATGAATTCGTCTTTCCACGCCAAAAAGTTAGTTTCTCGCCAAAAAGTTAGATTTGGCCAGGAAAAACAAGTTTCGTTGCCAATGGGTAGTTTTTGATGAAGAAACCCAAATTTCGTCGCTAGTGAGTAGTACCTTTTGGCGACAAAGTAAGGGTTTCCACACCAAGAAGGTACCCATTTGCGAAAAATAGAAATTACGTTGCCAAACCTAATACTAACTAATTATTTATTTCCAAGAAAATTCACATTATTTAAAATAAATAATACCGTTTTTATCATATGTATCGTACATAGATTAGTTTGACAATTATTGAAAAAATGTTAACTTATGTTAAATTTTGCAATATTATCAACGAAATGGTATGTGCATAGTGGTAAGAGCAGTGGCAACTCGAGAAATTTACAAATATGGGGTCATTTACAACTTAAAAGTTGAGATGTTTCTTTTTAGTCGAAGAGCAGAAGTCCTTTGAATTAATATGACTTTTTCTTAGCACAATTTATTAAATGGGACTACTTGTAACTATCTTTTAAAATATGTGTGGATATTTTTTGAACTTGAGAAAAAACAACACTAGAAAATCCTATAAGAGCCTCTCTTGGCCTTTACCGTTTCACTAAACTTAATATTTTAGTACAAGCCCCTAAATATACATTCCAACCCAAGACTCAAATTTACATTGAGATAAGTTTTAGTGGTTAAAAGGAACAATATAAATAACAACACCTTTTAACTTGGAGTATACATATTATTTGTACAAATACATACGAGAAGAAGAAACAGAGGACCAATGACCTCTTTCTTAACCAAATTGTAATTTCAAGTTCAAGTATTACAAAAATAATTAAAGTATTATAATTTTGGGGAGGACTAAATACAACATTTAGAGATTTTCTTTAGAGATAGGGAGATTTTTTTTGACAAAATGGAGAAGATTATATTAATAATAGCTCAGCGGCACTTCCGTAATGGAGTTCATTACAAATACCTTGGATAGAGCCAAACTAATCATCTAACTATGATAGTCTTCTCCAATAAATAAAGTGTGACCAAACCAACCAAAAAAAGAAGAAAAATGATTGATTATTAATTTCGGATGAAATTGCCACCTGTAATCAAAATGCATAAATGGTGGAGTATTTGAATGGATTGTGATTTTGGCTTTATCATAATAGTTTAATCTTAAACCAAGTCAAGCCTATTACTTCAACACCTAATATTGTTATTTTAATTTTTAATTGATTGACAAGAGCTCGTTTACATAGTCATGGGAATTATTACTAGGAGAAACACCAAATTCTTTTGAACATCAATAAATTATTAAGATAAAAAGTAAGTCTTCTGGGTTTTTTGTCGTCTTACATTAATTTTTTCAAATCTATATTTTTACAATTCCTCTCATCGAGACGAAAAATAATACACTATATAAAAATTTGACCCAAAGCTTGCAAGACTAAGAGGAAAAAAGAAGAGAAAATGATGGCCCAAGACGTGTTTTGATAATTAATACCAGCCAAGAACATTTTTCAGTATTAACAAATATTCTCAATATGTTCTTGGTGGATATTAATTATTAAAACACGTCCTTAGCCGTCATTTTCCCAAAGAAGAAGACCGCATTAAAAACCCCTTAAAAAATTTAGGAAAATGACGGCCAATGACATATTTCAATAATTAATACCTGTCAAGGACATTTTGTTAATTAAAAAATATTCTTAACATGTCGTTAAAAGGTATTAATTATCAAAACACGTTCTGGGTCGTCATTTTCCCAAAAAGTTTCGAAACATCGGCTAAAAGCCCAAGTTCGGCCCCAAACCAGAGCCTGCAGACACTAGGATATGGGCCTGGACCTTTGAAATGGGCTAGACCGGCCGGTTTACTATTGCCCCACCCGTGTGGACAATGCAACCCTAAATCACAAAAAAATATCTGAGCGAGAGCGCCCTAATAGTCCCACAACCTCACACGCACATATATATAGTCTTGTCCATGTACTCTTCCGCTCGGTAATCGTCGTCTCCTACACACACACGCATCACGGCACAGTACAATATACGAAGAAAATCTCCTTTTAGATTGTAATTGGCCGGTTGAAACCCTAACGCAAGTTGTCATGGCGGAGGAAGAGGTTGTCGCGGCGGCGGCGAGCCCTACGCCGTCGGATCTCAAGCGGAAGCACGAGGATTTGGAGCCGGATGCACCCGAGCCGACCCCCACGAACGCCAACGGAGCGGATTCGGGACAGAGAGACGAGGGGGTAGAGGAGGAGAACGGAGCTGCTGCGGTTGGTGGCGACTCGGACGAGTCCGAAGCTAAACGACCTCGTTTGGAGGAGAATCCCGACGGCTTAGGTATTCCTCTCTTTGGTTGGGTTTTTTTTTCTCTTTTCCCGAGAGAACATTTTCGTACATTCTTGTAGATAGATTTTTAGCATGAATTTTGAGTTATGATAAGAAAACCATGGAGCTTACCGTTGTTGTTCATCGGCAAACTTAGCTCTATTCGGTTCCGTTCATTTTTGTTGTAGTTTTGTTAGGCCCCAACATGTAACAGGAAGCTTATCAATTTCTGGGGTTTCCTCCGCTTCTTTGCTGAAAATAGTTGGGAACCCTAGGCCTACTAGTGGTCCCGTCCAACGCCTAGATTAGGCAGCCGACTAATTAGCGCCTAGTCCCTTGTTGCCCTTTTCCACCGACTAGCGTCTCGCTACTTTTGAAACATTGTCTGTTGTATGCCTGTGTTTAAATGCATTTGCCTGCGTTTTTCTGTGTGAATGAACATACACATCTAATTGTCTCAAGAAAGATTTACATGCACATGTAATTGTCTCTCTAATTATTGCTTAAGCTTGCGTGCCTGGTGCATAGTCGTGTCAGTCCATAGTGGTGTATTCGCTGATGGTTTTTGTGTACGTTTAAATGTGTTTGTTTCTGTATTCTTACTGGTTACTACTAATTTTCTTGCTTGAAGTTTAGGTTGTGTGGTAGTAATGCTTCATTGTCTCATCTTGTAGGTGTTACTGTGAATGGATTCCAAGAGGAGAAGGCGGAGGACGTTGAACTGCCATATGTGGAACATAATACCGAGTCAGTGGATGCTCAAGAACCCACCGATGAAGCTCCGGACACTGAGAATGACAAACAACCTTCTTCTGATGATCAGTTGAAGGAAGAAACACAGCCACCTTCGGTTGAGAATACCCTGTTGGAAAGTCCCCAGCAACAACCGTCTGGTGGTGGGGAGCATCAGGAACTCTCAACAGAAGTTCTTCAGGCAGCAGTTGTTTATTCTGAGGAACAGGAACCTGCAGCTGAAACTGAAACCGTGTCTCGGAAAATGGAGGTTCCGAATAATAAGGTGAATAATATACTACATAATGAACAACTTGGGTTCTTTTGGTGTTGTATAGGACATTGTGCATTCAGTTTAGTAGCTACTTCTTGTTTCTGTTGTGTGAAAGATCCTTTTTTTCGATTGATCTCATCTCCTTTCACCTCGCCTCAACATAAGGAGTAATAAAAAGGGAAGAAACTCATAGTTTTGTTCTATGTTACACGGAAATTTCTGACATTAGGTGGGTTGGGTTCCAGATGTTCAGTTGAACATTCATGTAGAAAGCACACTAGTATTTTCTATATTGAATACATCTGCATAAAACTATCACAATATGTAGAAATGCTTTGTGACACCTTCCGAACACCGTTTGCCCAAGAAAATAAATTAAGAACAATGTATAAGAAACATTGAGTTTTCTTGTGTCCCCATGTCCTTAGCATTAGAACTAGATAAATCTGGCTATTTGATACTGTACTGATGGTTATATTGGATTCATGTATGAAATTTTACTTGGGACAATGAATGTAAGGTGGTGTTTTGATTTCCCCCCTTAAAAAATAAGTACTTATTTACAATTTTCAAGCTTAAAAATAATAGGCTTACAAAAATTAAAAAAATATATGCAATATGGATTTTGTTTGATAGATTTTGATGAGATCAATCAAACCCTGCAAAAAAAATTGGAAAATTATTTTCGTAAGCCTATTATTTTTAAGTTTGAAAATAGGTCCTTATTTTTTAAATACTTATTTGAGAATCTGGAATGGGGCCTAAACTCTCCTTTGAGAAAATTGGGGGATTGTAAGACTCTCTTTTGAGCGGAGGAAGAATGACACATTGAAGCCAAGTAACACGGACACACACTAACATGCTTGATCTGAGATTTTTTTTACTCATAAAAGGAGGACCGAACACGTAGAGGGCGCGGTTGAAATAACTGTTTTGTATGTTTGTGTATGCTGTGTGCATCAATATTTTATTCATGGATAATGAAAATGCAACACTAAGCTAGGGAATTTAAGAGATCATACGTGACATAATTTGAAGACGAAGAGATGGATGGAATCGTATTACTAAGTGTTTGAACATTGTATTCATGTTAGCCCGAGTAATGCATTGAAGAGTGTCCTGTTCTAGAAAAAGGAACCAATGATACATTCTTGGACAAGTTCCGACACGATCTTTCAGAGTGCCTGGCAGGTGTTGGCTGTTAAGTGTCAGACTCCATATGCAACCCTTTAGAAGTCTCCGTCCTTAGTCCTTACCATTGCGGTTGATTACCTATTCAAAGCCTTATCAATTGGGGCGTGCTACATGAATCCGTTTTCTCTAACGAGCTATGTTGAGAGCTACCTGGTTTATATGTCACCATATAAAGGCGGAGCAACATCCGATGACATATATATGCATATTCTTGTCTTATCAACAAAAAAAAGACATGCATATTCCCGCTCTAGATTTTATCTATGCTTTATTGAGGTCAAATTCATGCAATGTTAAGGTCTATTCGAATTAGTTTGAAAAGTGGGGGGAACTGGCCCTTGAGATGAGTATTTGTCAAAACAATCATGTCTGTGTCTCAACAGACGGGATCTAGAAGTTGCTTTTGTCATGGATTTTAGACTGACCCGGTGTGAGTACTGGTCTCTCTTTCTGTGGCTGTATCTCCTCTGGTTCTTATCTCTTTTTCAGCACATTCCGTTTCTTCTTTAGTAGAATCTTTTGCAGCCTATGTTTAGTGGCACAAGAAAAAGTTCCACAGCCAATGAGTGGGTTATAGGCTGTCTGGCATCATCATTATTTGGCTTGTAAGTTCAACTTGGGAGTTCTTAAGTTGACTGGAGATGTGTGGCCCAGTGGACGTAGCTTTACTTATGAAACAAGAATTGGACATGTCATTTCATCGCAAAAGAAAAGGGATAAGAAAACATTAGAAGATGTAAATGTTTGATGTAGCTATGGTTTTGGTGCTGAAATAGCTGCAGAATCGTATCTCTCACATTATCAGTGTTCTAAAATCAGCCTTGGCAGCCATGTGCCGCCTTGATTTTAGGGTTTAGGAGTTGATTAGTTGTTTTAGCTGTTTTGTACAGTAGTCAGGAATTAATCGGCCAGTTGGGGATTATTGGCTCGGCTAGGCGGTGACTAGTTGGCAGGTCTATTTCTTAAGTTTTAAAAAGACAAGGGGTTTAGTGTTATTTTTACAAAAACGCATATATGTTTATATGTATGTCTATATAGATGTTCCGCGTACGGTTTTTATCTGTTAAGTACTTAATTTCATTTTATTTTGAACTTTGAAATTTGAACTTCGTGTTTGACTAGTTATTTGTTACTAGTTACTTTCTAGCGGTTAATTTAGTCTTCATTCTTTTCTTCCTAGTTTTGTGTCATTTCTTACTCACTTTTCGGGAATGACGAGATATTTTTAAACAAATAAAAAACAACTAATCTCTAGTCCTTTTAAGTCCTCGACTAGTCAGGCTAGGTGGTAGGGTCCTCTCTTCAGCCTGACTAGCCCCTAGCGATTTTCAGAACATTGCATATGACGTGACTGCCACTTTTGCAAACTTTTCATTGGTTATGGTCGTTTCTAAAGAGATTGTTGTGTGGATTTTGGCAGGTTGGAGTTCTTATTGGCAAGCACGGGGAAACTATTCGGTTTTTGCAAATCAATTCAGGTGCCAAGATTCAGATCACAAGGGATGCGGATTCTGATCCTAATTCTACCACCAGGCCTGCGGAACTTAGAGGAACTTTAGAAAGTATAAACAAGGCTGAGAGGCTGATAAATGATGTTATAGCTGAGGTTCCAAACCAGTATTTCGTTTTAGTGTTCTTAATTGCTCTTACTCTGTCGCATGTTTAACCTCCTATACTTCAATTTTTTATTCTCTTCTCTTGGATAATAGTGCTGTGATTTGCATTTGATAAGCCAACTTTTGGTTTTATAGGCAGATGCAGGGGGTTCCCCTTCCCTTGTAGCCAGGGGTGTTAGTCACGTACAAGCTGCAGGAGCTGCAGAACAAATTCTGATTCAAGTTCCATATGAGAAGGTTACTTTGTTCTTCATATTTGTTGGTTGCCATTATCTTTGCCACCTGCCATAACTTCACTTTCTTGTACTCCAGGTTGGTTTAATCATAGGCAAATTTGGGGAGACTATTAAAAGCCTACAGACCAGATCAGGGGCACGTATTCAGGTAGTTGGGCTCTGAGATGTATGGGACAATAAATGTCGGTGTCTCAATAGATGTAATAACTATCTTCCACAAGAGCTGTAGATCTAATAAATACTGACAATGTCATTTTGTATAGTTGACACCACAACATACCCCTGATGGTGACCAATCTAAAGAAAGGACAGTGCGTGTTTCTGGTGATAAGAAGCAGATTGAAATGGCAAGAGAAATGATAAAAGAAGTTATGGATCAGGTTTGTTTCAACTTTCTAGCTTTCCTTTGTGCAAGTTGAAGTGTATATTGTTTCTATTTTTATATTGTTGCTGTTTCCATATCCTCTTAAGGCCTAGTAACTGAATTGTTAAACATTCGCCTTTATGTTACCCACATTCATGGAATTCATTTTTTATACATGTTATGATAGGAACAAACATACTGATTGGTAACTTGCATATAATATGATCTAAATAAAGAGTAGAATGCATAGTCCTACTTGTCTATGTTGTCTCAAATGTTTTGTTCTTTACTGCACATTTTTTTCATGTATGGCTGTAAGTGTGTGAAACTCCTACCTAGCACGTTAACTACATCTTACCTTATGTAGGGCTTTATAAGTTATCTAAGCATTTCTCTCGAGAACTTGTATGCTTTGGTTCCATATTTCAAACTAGGTTTGAATTCTGATGTGATGGTAGAGTATCATGTGGTAGTTTGGAGAGAGAGACAGAGAGAGCATGCATTAGTTGGTGGTCTCTTTAGTGTAGACAGGATAATCACTTCTTATATTACATCAGAGTACTCATTATTAGTGGTGTCATGATGATGGAATGTCCAGGGGACCTGTGATTGTTGTGGTTGTTTATAGACATTTTAGGTTTGGAAACCGAGATTGAAACAATGATGCAAACTCTGGACATATTGGGCTCCCTTGGTTTGTTATATGGATTTCTTTTGAATTATAGTAACTCTCTTTATGCCAAAGCAATATATCGATTTATTTTCAGATATATTGTTCGCTCTCTGTATTGCAAAGCGATATTTGATTCATAGTCGGATGGATATATTTCTCACTGGTTAGTTGCATGTATTTGTGACCGTTTCTATGTATTGTACAGTTAAGTGGAGCTCTGTCATTGAAGAAAGAATTGTTGCATAATAATGTATCAAGTGAAAGCTTCATTGCCTAGAATAGAATTTAAGAGAGTTTGCGATTTTTATGAAAGAGCCATTGATGAATGATCCATGCGAAAGGTCATCTGAGTGCAATTAGGAAGATCTTTTATTCAAGCTGAGGGTTGCCATGATTTATTTATCCTGAAAATGCCGATTTCGAATTGGTTTGGCTTTAAAAATGCAGATTTGGCTATTGCCTTCCTCATGGGGTCAGCATTTCCTTCTTGGTGTAGCAATAAACAACTACTATCCACTCTCATCCACTGAAGAGAGGTATCAGGCATTAACACTCGCGATTGCAGGATGTTAATAGTTGGTAAGATTGCTTTTGAGACTTAAAACTAAGGCTAATAATACTATTACCACCACATTGTGTTGGTCCTAGTCCTCTCTGGTGTCCCAATTTTCCTCTGCATCAGAGTCAATAGTCTAGTGGCATGCCTGGTTGAGTCATCATGCTTCAAGCTTGTATAACTTTTCCCCAGAATTGATTTGATCTATCCTTGGAACTCTTGATGAATTCGGTATGTCCTTTGTGTTGCATTGAGATTTGGCACAATCGTAGTGAGCAAATTATTGTTTGGAAGTAGTGTTGTCATTCTTGTCATTTAAGCAAATTGAAAGAGTTCATATGCAATCTTCTGTTTTATTATATTGATGATAGTCTTGTCAATTCTGTGCTAAATATCATGTGTCCCAGTCTCCTAGACGACGCCATCTAAACTATGGCTTGGCACTTCTATGTAATTCTCCTGTCAGTAGTCCACTGCCAATAAGTTGCTTATGCAAAATTCTCCTTTTGAGTAGGAGATTGCTTTTATTAATTCTACGTGATTCATGGATTCAAGCAGCGGTGGTCGACATAAAACTACCATTGATGGGCTTATTAGTTGGGTACACAAGCGTTTTGGAAAAATTGATGTAGTTGTGCGAATGGCAATATCCTGGCCTATATGTGCCCACATATTGGAACTCGTGCAATCAAAGTTGATGCAAGTTTTGTAGCTTTTGAAGCCATCGAGGAACATGGTTGTGTGACATAGCGTTTTGGGAAAATTGATAAGTAGTAGTTGTGCGAATGGCAATATCCTGGCCTATATGTGCCCACATATTGGAACTCGTGCAGTCAAAGTTGATGCGAGTTTTGTTGCTTTTGAAGCTATTGAGGAACATGGTTGTGTGACATAGGTGTTTGGAAGACATGATTTGCAAGTAGTAAATGTCACTTAGTGGTGACATAAATTTGAGATCGTAAGAAGTGTCTTGTTTAAGAGTTGATGGATTGTCAGGGTGAGTTCTCTCCATTGGTGAGAGACTGGTTATATTCTTATTTAGTCTTTTGTGGAGCGAACAGTGAAAACCTGCGTTGTTTCAGTTTGGGGGGTTTATGTTATTACGTTGTTTGTTCTCGTGTTGCATATGAGAACTTTGTCGGTGGCCTCTAACTTCTCCTTATTCCACAAGCACTATTGGCTCCTGGGAGATTTTTCTTTTGTTTCACGTGTCATATTTTAATGTTGTTTTTGGCTATCTTGTGTGGTATTTGAATTGAGTCGTGAAGGGTAAATTGGGAGCATATATCAACTTCCTATATTGTCTTCTGTAAGTGCTAAAGAACCTTGAGGTTTTTTAGATCTCTGTATCTTATTTTTCCATTTCTATTTTTCAGTTTATGTTGTTTATCTTGTTGACATACATTCTTCTCATTATTTTTCATCTTTGTTTGCTACTTCCAATGCTTTGTTTATGACGTATTGATTCTCTAATATAATGAGGAAGCTGACTCTTAGCTGCAACATAATCATTTTAATGGTGTATTTTGAGTATCAGAATGGATGCTGATTTCTGCTGTTTTTCTTTGTCCCTTTTGTTGCCTCCCTTTCTACTTGCTTTCACTAGACGGTGCGGTCGTCCTCTCTATCTGGCGGTTATAATCAGCAGCAGCAGCAGCAGGGGTTTCATCCACGTGGACCTGCACAGTCCCAATGGAGTCACCACCGAGGTCCTCATCCTTCACAGTCAGGTGGGTACAATTATCAGCAACGAGGATCATATCCTCCATCTCAGAATTCACAGTATGCTCCGCCCCCTAATTATCCGCCACAGCAAATGGGCTCTTCAAGGAGTGGCAGCTTTGGTTCAGGATGGGAGCAAAGGCATCCTCCGTCAACAATGTTGCAGCAGGGACCGGGTGGTGGTGGTGGGTATGACTATTACGGTGGTCATATGGGTGATGTTCCAGCATCAAGTCATGGACATGGCCCTTCCCCTACTCCCATGGGTCCTCCGCCCCCTGCACAGGGAAATTACAACTACAATTACGGACAGTCACAGCCAGCAGCTCCTCCATATTCCTCCCAAGCTCCACAGGGCTATGGACATGGTCATGGATACAATGAAGCAAAATATGATAACCAGGCTCCTTATCATCCTTCCTATGGAGGAGGCGGTTCGCAGCCAGGCCCAGTGGGGGCTGGCTACCCTCATCCGGGCTATGCTCCCCAGGATCAGCAGTATGGTAAGGCACCACTTCCTTATGCCCAACAACACTATGGCGGCCCACCTCGGGGGACTCAACCAGGTGATAATATGCCATATCATACCGGTCCCATCTCAGTGCAACCTACCCAGCAGCAGTATCCTCAAAATGCTGCACCACCACCACAATCCCAACAGACATACCCGCAAACCTATACACAGCCATATGGTTCTGATGGGTACAACATTAATCAGCAGCAGCCGCAGCCAGTAGCCACAGGATCTGCTGCTCCAGTTTATCCCCAGCAAGGCCCTGTTCCCGGTTATGGGCAGCAGCAGCAGGCCTTTGCAGGTTATGCTCAAGCAGGACCAACTGGAGGTTACAGTTCATACCCTACTGGTTACACTGAACAACCAGCAGCTCAAAACACAGCAGCAGCAGGGTATGGTGGCTATCAAGGTTCCGTGGATCCAGCTGCTGCTTATGCTAGTGCTCCACCGCCGGCTGGGCAAGCTGTCTATGCTCAACCAGCTCCAACACAGCCCCCAACTGGGTATGATCATTCAGGTAGTTATGGAACTGCACCTGCCACTTACGGTAAAAGTTTGTCACCCCAGCCTGGTGGATACCCTCAGTACGATGCAACTGGTCAGGTGATCGGAACACACCGCTGAATGTTTTGGATATTGATCATCTTGGGAGGGCGGATCATAACTAGGTGTTTCTGTTTCTACCAAACACTAGCTTTGCTGCTTCTATCTAGCTTTGATGTTGTTCCTATGATTGCTACTGTGTTTCTTCTTTTCTTTTCTCTTCTTTTCGCCTATGGTTCCTGTATCGTTTTTATTCAGTGCTTTTGGATGTTATTCGATGCCATATGAGTAAACTCCTATGAATTTGATGACTTCCCACTTTATTTTGTAATTCTGCTTTCATACAAAATAGCGCTATGTCCTGCTGACCTTGTCTGAAGTTATAGATAATATAGTAATCACTTGACTGGCACTTTTTGAAATGCATGTGGACCTCCTCTTCAAGAAACAGTTGTACTGTGCTTTCAGATTTTGGCTGGAATAAACGTGCACCCACGTTCTTTAGCTTCCCAAATGTTACCATGCACCATAACTTTTATGGCTATTAGCCATGGACTTCTTGTATGAAAAATTTGAGCCCAACATTAAAGAGGTGGCTGATCGCGGCTTATTCATTAATGGTGGAGGTAGCGGCTGCTTATTCATTAATGAGAAATGCTAAGTGCAAAGAAAATGAACAAAGATAGCAAAGAAAATGAACAAAGAAAAGACCCTTAAAGTCTGCATGAACGGTTCAAAGATGCATTGCGCAGTGAATCTGAGCCGTTCATATATACTTCAAGGGTCTTTTCTTTGCTCATTTTTTTTTGTCCCTAACACTCGGGGGCAGGTAGCTACAAAGAGTATTTAAAATCTCATAGGAAAGTTATTACCATTGGTCTATAGACTCTATACAACAGTTGATATTTTAAATCTAGGTCAAGGAATTGATTTTGGCACTTCTCTTTTTACCTAAACAAATGCTTTCTTTGGGTCCTGCTGCTCCAGTGGAAGGCTTCTCATCGTCTATATCATGATAGCCTTGAGCTCAAAAGACCTGCAGTAAACCCATAATCTTGTAGTATTGTCCATGCATTCAGAAATTTTACCTGAATTTGTATCGTGGTACAAATACAAATTCAATTAAAAGAGAACTTTTTATTCTTTTTTTAATCCCATAATCTTGCTCCTTTGCATCTCTATTAGGGGCAATTGCATTTCAGTGGAAAGATGGGCAATTAAATGCAAAATCATTGAGAGGTTTTTGTGATAATGTGCCTGGCAAGAGACGGAAAATATCTATTGTGCATGCATGGAACTGGGTTGTTGAAAAAATGAATATACCCATTGTAAGTGAAACCCTAAAAATTCTCTCATTGGGGCAATTTGTGCCATACAAAGTGAAATAAAATGTCATATAAGGTGCAACGTCATTTGATTGAAGGAGCAACGTATACAATTTTCAAAAAATAAAGTATGATCTGACATCACATTGCCACTTGTCCAGAAAATGAGTGCAATTTAGTTCGATAAACAGTGCAATTTTTCCGCACTTTTCTGACCAAAGGTGCAACAAGAATGTTAAACTCATAGATCAATGTTTCAATTGCTCAATACGTAAAATCTGACTTAGAATAATGGCACCCAACTTGTCGTCATTGGGGGCAATCTGTTCGACACAAAGTGCAATAAAAATGTCAATATAAGGTGCAACACTATTTGAATCAAGGAGCAAATGATGCGTTTCACAAATAAGGTATGACTTAGACCTCACAATGGCAAACGACGTCATTTTGGTTCATTGACATTTTTGTCCAACTAATTAATTTTAAAATACCATGCATGTGCAATTTTTGTTTGTCTTTCCATGACTTGATGATTCCCAATGAATTTGCATTTCTTTGCCCTTCTTCCCACTTAAATACAATTCCCCCCCTCTATTAGTGAATAATACTATCAAAGAGTGAATCTGAATCGTTTGTAGCTAGTCGTTTGCCTATGGTTTGAAACTTTCTCAATGATGGAAATATTTGACGTTTTTCCCTTGTTTAAAATCATAATTGAAAGTTGTAACATTAGAGGTACGTTTTATCTTTTTCCTTTTTTTTTACGATTTCGAGTCAAATTTGCTAAGAATTAACATTCTATCTTTTTTTTCTTTCTACATTCTCCTTTAGTAAATTTAGCATTATCTTTGAAATTTAGTCGATGAATCATACATCAAATCTAATCTTCATACAAACCCGCTATACTCTTTTCATGGGAAGGCACCAAATGTATCATTTAAGCCTACCATAGGGGCATAAAAACGAGTAATTACTTGAATTTTTTCTTGAATAATTAGGTAAAGAACTCAAAATACGCAATCATTTAGATATTGTAATCAGGTTGATCTGTATATTAATTTTTTTTGGCTAAGTGATTGACCTCTAAATTAGATAACTGAGACAATAAGAAGTAACTAATCCGATTATGTAGTACCTAGTAAAAGGTTCATGCGCTATACGTTTCGGGTTATATAGTCAGATCCAATCGGTCAATTGCCATGTGGAATATAGAATCTTCACTTCAACAGTTCTAACCTAACATTAGAGGTCTACTAGTATAGGAACATGACCTTAGTGCAATAAGTTGGCTTGAGTCATTCCAAGAGAGTTTCATCTAAGTAGAGACATCATAATCTCTTTCTTGCTTTCATTATGCTTCCGTTTGTTAGATCATAAAATATTTTGTGCAAAATATTTTATCCATTTTTCAATGTTTGGTTCCACAAAATTGGAGTAAAATCTTTGCACATGGCGTCTGTTTAGATCAAGATGATGGATTTGTAAGTAAAAATGATACATTATTATTTATGTAATCTTGATACCATTTTCTATTCTTTTGAAAAACACCTTGTAAATCCACGATCCGATCCAAACAGGTTTCTGGATTGTTTAGAATTGTGGCTTAGTTATAGGAACCGTATGAACTGAATAATGTGATGGCTATATCAATGACAACTTTGTGTGTAGAGATCTGTATTTAATTTATTTAATTTTAATGTTTGAAATTGAGGAAAATGGATAATTGTTTGAGGGGTTCAATGTGTAAGAGTTTGAAGGATTTGGGAGAATGGGTAATATGCATTTGTGTAAGTATATAAGGGAGGAGTGTGAGAAACACTCACACACCCTCATTAAGTAACTGTGACCCATCCAGCAACTTATTTATCCTCATTTTTATTATTGACACATATTGTACTATACATCATCATTTGATGTACCACTCCAAAAATTTGATATTCAGTCATACCATCTATATTCCATTCATAAATGGTTCTACCACTATAAGACATTTGATTTTGAAAACCAGATTCTTCATATAACATATTCTGAGGAGTAGGCCTAGGATAATAGTACCTATTAGCTTCTCCATAAGGAAATTTCTGAGGATATTGAATTTTGTTTATAGTCTCGATTTGAGACTGAAGAAAAGAATTTTCTAATTCTGCCACTTCTTGATTAGATATTTCTTGTTCTTCTGTTAGAGCATTAAGAGTTAAACCCTTAAATCTCTTTTGTAATTCTTTAATTAATTCAGTATTCTTACTAGGATTAGTAAGATTAAATCCTGTTATCTGTATTGGTGGTCGAATATTTGACGGTGAGATTCCATCCTCTTTTTTATCAATTTTAGGTTGCATATTTTTTATATCTTCCCTGGTTTGAGCTATTTGCTCTTCCATTCGAACCAACTGATCCCTTATTGTATTAAGACAGACATTTGTATGATTATTCTGTTTATAAACTTTTCCATTTGGATCTATGCTTGTAGGTTTAACAAAAGCAGCAGTCTCCAAAGGTAAATCAGATTTCAGAGTTGCCCTCAATAGACAAAGGTATGTTGGAGGATGAACTGCCCTTATTACATTTCCCGACATAGATCTCCAATTTCTATGAGAATCTTGGATTACATTTATGGACCTATCAAATTCTGTCCAATATCTTCCATAGAACCATTGGGTAAATGGTATGATCTTTTTCGAGTATTCAAGCCATTCATAAAATTCTTTTTTGAATTTTTGTAATTGATTCGCATCATATTTTGCAAAATACCAATTTCTAAATTCTTGGTATTTGGATTGTTGAAATTCTTTATTAATTTCCTTCCTAATCTCAGCCCCTGTTATCATTATTAATAGTAAAAGGCATTTCACTAGCAGTAGGTGATTCTACTGTATCATTATTATTATTGGGTCGATTATAAACACCATGTGGTATTTGGTTTTGAGATATTCTAATTCCAACCAAATTATCATCCTCAATCGGATGATGTGATTCCAGGATTTCCGATGTCGAGTGCCTATTAGTATTCGGTATACTAACTCTATAAGGAGTTTGACTATTTCTAGACTTCAGGCTTCTGGAAAACCTATTAGCTTGGGAATTTCTAAAATTTAGGAAAACAGTTCCATCATTATCTTGAATTATTTGTTCAATTTGATTGATAATAGGTCTAAGAGGAACAACATTGGGTATAGTCCAATTATCAGGAAAAGTAATTTCTTCCCAATTAATCAACCTATTAGTAGCAATATTAGATGTCAACATATTAGTTTCAATCAAAACAGTTTGATCTACAGGTCGTAAATGACGAACTCTAGGATTCATAGTATTCATGACCTTATAGTAAATTCTATAAATCACATCAATTACTTCAGATCTAGGTAAGAAATATCATATCCTTTAGTCTGGATTCTACAATTTAAAACTTCTCCTAAATTTCTATCAGTAAGAGATAGAGATAAATCAGGATAAACATTAAAATAAACAGGACCATGACTCAGACTGGTCTCAATTGCCCCCATGATTGAGGACCTCCAATTATTACACCTATCATCTCGTAAAGTAACTTGTAAGCAAGTGTCCATTCCAAGTAAAGTTAAAGGTTTAAGAGCAATTTGCACTAAACCAATATAAACATATTTGTAATTCCTCATATGAGCAATTAAATCACTACGATCCATAAGGTTTCTGGATTGTTTAGAATTGTGGCTTAGTTATAGGAACCGTATGATCTGAATAATGTGATGGCTATATCAATGAAAACTTTGTGTGTAGAGATCTGTATTTAATTTATTTAATTTTAATGTTTAAAATTGAGGAAAATGGATAATTGTTTGAGGGGTTCAATGTGTAAGAGTTTGAAGGATTTGGGAGAATGGGTAATATGCATTTGTGTAAGTATATAAGGGAGGAGTGGGAGAAACACACGCACACACCCTCATTCTCATCTCCCGTTCTCTCTCTCTCTCTCTCCTGGCGTCTCTCTCTCTCTTGCTCTCACTCAAACTTCACCAAATCATCCAAAACCTACTCAAAAACAGCCTTCAATCCTTCATTCCTTCGCGTAGTGAGGCTTGCTTCTCGTTGGTTTGAGCTCGGTGGAGGCGTATCCATGCCGTTTTCAAAATTTGGGGCTAGGGTTTGGAAAACCCTTTGAATTCGTTCTTCAATCTTGAGGTAGGGAGTTCTAACTTGCAATATATGTTTATGACATGTTCTTGTAGCTTGATTCTCGTTTGTGACCGTTGTCGTCGTCGTTGTTGTTGATGTCGTTGCTGCTGAGAAACCCATGAGAATCTGTCAAAAATCTGCTAGAAGGCCGGTGTTATCGATAACGTTTTCCTTGTTATCGATAACACCGTGTTCCAAATCCCAAAAAACCCATTGTTATCGATACCCTTAGTATTGTTATCGATACCTCTGTGTTCCAAAAGTCAGAAATTCACTCGTTATCGATACCTTTAGCCTTTGTTATCGATACTATTTTCCTTGGTATCGATACCTGTTGCTTATCTCCAGTTTTCACCGTTTTGATTTTCAATCACTTTCAACTCATCCAAACACCTCCCAAATGAACATTAACTTGATTACTCGTGTTTAATGACTTCATCGGATGTTTAGCATAACTTTAAAGCTCGTCTGGATACGATTTCACAAAATACCTTATGTTTTAAAGTTGGGTTTGAATGGTACGGACTGGTTAGAAAAAAGATTTCGAAACTTTACAGACACTACGAGAACATATCAGGACATCCCGATTGGGTAAAGAGCCTGATAGAGGACATCGGAATCCTTTAATTGGCCCGGCATGAGTTATGTGCTCGTATTTGATACTTCAAGACATCTCGAATGGGTAAAGTGCGTGGCAGAGGACATTGGTGTCCTTTAATTGGCCCAGTTGGAGTTTCGGCTCATGACATATGTACGAGAAATGTTGTGACACATGGTGCTTTCAAAGGTTATACGTTGAAACACATGATTGGTTTTGAAAATGAAAGATTTGGAATTGGATTACTATCGTTGCCCTTCTTGTTGGTTTCGGTTGCCATTGTACCTCTTATGACCGTTCTTTGCCAGTGTCCTAAAGTTCATGACACAGGCCGAAAGAAGGGGCACGACACGAAACCAAACCGCCATTTCAACAAATGAAAAAATACGAAAGGGAAAAAAGTTGGTCGGTTTTTCCAAAGCTGCCATTCAACACCGAACCGTCCTCTCCTCGTAAACATTCCTTCTCTCGCGCTCTCTTCCATTCTTGGCTTCCTGGGTTTTTGCCAATTCCACTCCTATCTTCATTACAGTTTTGTTTTCTGGTTTCTATTCAATTAGGTTTAACTGATACCCTTCTGGGTTTGTTCTCTAGGTCATTTGAATTTCATTTCGAAAGGTCAATCGATTCGAACCATACCCATTTTCGAAGAATGGGTATGGTTTACCTCGTGAGATTGAATTAGAAGCTCATATTAGGTTCAATTCAGAGTGTCTTACTGAATTCAATATGATCAAAGATCATATTAGGCCCCATTAACCGGTACCCATTTGATTTTTGGGAAATCAATATAATTGCGATTACTTTAGAAACTGGTTTGATGGAAGAAAGTAGCAGAAAGCGTGAAGGTGAAGCTGGGGCATCAACCCCAGAAGCCACTGCTGGGTCTCATCATGGGATCGAAGAAATTTTCCCTGACATGTTGAAGAACACGCCCTCGAACATAATGAGATTGGCAGTAGAGATCCAGCAATGCGAGGGCCGGCAGAAGTATCTCGCGCAGACGAGGAGTCCATCCGATGGGGGCGATGTTCGTTGGTATTTCTGCAAAGTCCCTTTGGCACATAATGGTGAGTTCCTGGTCCAATTTGGTGCTTGTGTATTTGGAGTTTGATGATAAATTGTTCTATTGGTGATTAGATGTTCTTGTAGATGGAGGCTTAGCACTATGAGAAAAGGGGGGATGTGTTATGTTGAAACTAGTAAAAACCGTTGAGTAGTATTAGTTATGCATCTGATCATTAAGCCCTATTTGGCTTAAGCGATTCTGGAATATGCAGCTGATGTTAAACGTGTTGGACTAAAATCATCAAAATATAACCAATCCAAACCATATCAAACCGAACCAAGCCTTGTGTCCCAATCAATTGGGGTCTATCTACAATGCTCCCAATGATTGGGGACTACGTGGGTTCTGTGGTTTTTGTAATCATCAAAACGTACTTAAAAGCACAAACTTTGCATATGGAATGAAATAATTCATCACCTTGTGAGGGAAAACTCCAATCCGACATAGGTCCTATGGTGTATTTCTATTAAGTTAGATGCATGATAAGTATTTTATACCAGATTCTTGTTTTTTTGAATTCTAATTATTGTTGAATTTAGCCTGTTCAGTTGGGTGAATATTTTGACCTTTTGGAGTCCTAGGAGTATCTACTCGTAGGATTGTGTTACAGCTGAATAAAAGAGATCAATTCCAATAAATGATGAAAGCAACATTTGTTTGGAAATTCCAGGTGGGTAGCTAGCCAAATTGAATTTATGCCTGTCCCGTATTTAATTTGTTTAAGAAGTATAGGAACATTAGAAATCTCAGTTAAACCATGCTTCGTGTTGAAAACAAAATAGATTCCTACAAATAACCAGTTTCCATCGTAGTTATCTTTTCGTAATTACTGTCTTAAGATCTTGGCAAGTATTACTTCTTGGTCAGACTATGAACTTGATTGCGGTGGTGTTCATGAAAGCATGGACTACATGGTAGTCCTTTTGAGGAAGGAGAAATCTGAGACTGTACAGAGTTGAGTTATGGTGCGTTTTTCAAAAGCGGCTAACATAGAATGAATTTGTTGAATTCAGGAAGGGCCTATAATGGGCAATGATCTTGGCAAGATGATTTAACCAGAAAATTCAACATAAACTAAAAGAACATGCACCTTGTTTATTCCTTAATATATAGATTTGGGATATCAGTTGAAGTCTGAGGGAAAGAGAGAGGCAAAAAAGGGGTGAAACCAGGGGGAGCCTTGAATCCAACGAGGAGAAAGGAAGTGGTGGAAATGGAACTTGGAATTAGCTTTTTGGGGCTTTTTCTTGTTTTGTCTTGTTCAATTTTTTGTTTTTCCAAGCTTTTTGGGGCTTTTTCTTGTTTTGTCTTGTTCAATTTTTTGTTTTTGCATCAAATTTTTGTGGATTATTGATTCATCTTGTCGAGAGGAATTAGAAAAGTACAAATTTTGTACTTTCACCCAAATATTTTTGGATATATCCCAGAGAAAGCCCAAAAAGCCGGCTTTGGGAGCTTTATCTTGGATATTTCCAAAAATATTTGGGTAAAAGTAAAATTTTTTGGGTTTTCTGATTCCTCTCGTCGAGACGAATCAATAATTTGCAAAAGTTTGGCGCAAAACTAACAAAGGTGAAAAAATTTGAATAAGCACAAAACAAGAAAAAGCCCCGAAAAGCTTAGGAGAACAAGGCCAGGACTGAAACCACAGGGAGAAGAAGAGACAGAAGGAGGAGGAGGAAGGATACATGGGGGCTACGGTTTCTCAAAATCTTCACCGCTGACTCCGCAGTAATGTAAATCAATCTAATTTTTAGACTCCTAAAACCCAAAAAGCAAAAGTAATAGGAACATAAACCCATGAATATAACTCCCTGACAAATCTGCCAACATCTTTTTTTGCAGCTCATATTACATTACAAGAAGCAGGAATGCGAAGTGTCTTTTTACTAGCATTTTGGATGGCATGAAATATACAGTTGTCTGTGAAGAAACAGATAGAGCAGCTCACCCTTATGTAGATTACATCTGGTTATCAGTTTGTTACATGGAAGATGCCTCGGTTCTCCTTTCTTGGCTTAGTTTCGCAAGAAATAGTTGAAGAACAATGGTTACTGTCTTAACTTGCCTTTGGAGCTCCAGTTTACATAAGCAACTAGTTTCAATAACTGATCCAGGAATGAGGGGAGTGAGTTTTGGAAACTTTTCAGGTTAGGCAGAGCTTACTTGGGATGTAGATTGTAACTCCTATTATTTTCCCTGATGAAGTCAGAATGGGTGAGGGTTATGCGCATCAATAACATGAGTCGGACACAAAGAGAAAGAACCCACACGGGCCACATCCAACATGGCAGTTTGTTGAAGTGTTTTGGCATTGTATATCAGTTGTTGTCCTTGGTTTTTTCCTTATAACTCATACGATTGCACACAAAAATTGCTTTCTTGCCTTAAAACCCAACATGTTTTAGTTGCTAAATTTCAAAGACTTGGGCTATAATTCTAGAGCTGTATCCGTATGAAGGGTCTGATGCAGGTCATTGGTTCCATGGTGGCCTAAGAAAAGTTTTCAGAACTGCTGACAAAGGAAAGTACTATGTAATAGAATAGTCATTATTAAGGATGTGACTGTTTGATACTTTGGATTCTATAGGACAGAAACATCAGGACAAAAGTATTTTTTTCTTGTAAATAGCTCATTTAATGATTCTCTTAGTATTATTTTCTTTCGTTGAAGATTTTTGGTTCATGACTCAATACCATGTTGTTACCTTTGTCTTTCTGCAGAGCTGGCAGCCTCAGTCCCCTGCACTGAAATAGTGGGGAAGGGAGATTATTTTCGATTCGGCATGAGGGATTCTCTTGCAATAGAGGCATCTTTCTTGCAGGTTATTGTAACTGACTCCTGATTGTACTTATTACGTACTTGATCTTATCATCCTTGAATTCTCAATCATCTTATGTGGCAGGATATCCTTCAGTAAATATGGTCATGACTTGTAGTGTGTCGGATAAGTGATGATTTGAAATCAGTCTGATTCATGATTCTATCAACTTCAATTTTCTTTTCTCCCCTCTTCTTTTAATAAGAAATTGTATATTCTGATGAATGGCACTGTGGGGTGGCACCAACATACATTAAATAAACATAATTAAATACCGAATTTCCTATGCAACTATTACTCAACGATTCTACAAATCCAAAACTTGTTAAAGGATACGGGGTTAACAACATCGAGAACCTGTATGAAAGTTTCAAAACTCTACTTATCAGATTGGCAAGGGGTTCTTCCAGCACATAAATTCGTTAATGCCTTTCCTTTTGTTTTTAATCAAATAGGATACCTGAAGGGTGTAAGTTTTGATTTATTTCAACTGACAGTCTGACATAAACAGTTTTTTTAGTGTGCATATGACCAGGAGCATCATTTGCATGAAGTACTAAGGCTTCGTCGGTTCAATGTGTATCTGCAGAGAGAGGAAGAATTGCTTTCTTGTTGGTGGAAGGAGTATGCAGAGTGTAGTGAAGGTCCCAATGCCCGTCCCAGTTATGATGCTAAAGAGAGGGCACAATCAGTAGATGTATTGGAAGAAGAGAGAGTTGGAGTTCCTGTAAAGGGAGGCTTGTATGAGGTATTATCTGGTCTATCCATATTCTGCCCTCTGGTTGTCCATACACGACACTTGCAAAGAAAATGATGCAAACAATTTGCATTAGGTTGTTATAAGTCTCAAAAGATCATCTAGTAAATGCCTTCTAGAAAACCTGCCAGTATTGTTGTCAAATCAGGAATTTTAATTATTATTCTGTTTCTTTAGATTTTCACTCTTTTGTATTAATTAGTGCCTACTGTAGTGTGTCCTATTGTGGTTTTGTAATGGTTCTACATTACATTAATGTTGATCTTACCGTGCTATGAAAGTGTACTTGATCATTTGTGACGTTTGTGGTAGTTATTTCCTATTATTTAGCGTCAAGATACTTGTGAAGTGGTCTTCATTAAGTTCTATTGATTTGGTTGTCTTATCCTACGCAAAGAACAGCTCTGAGAGGTTTTACTTGTGGTAGTTATAATCATGGTTAGGTTTGATGTTACATCTTCAGATATGTTTCCAGTCAAGGAGCACAATGAAATCCTACAACCTTGCCTAGCAAACTTAGGTCTCCTTTCCAAAATTTCGCCAACTTGTGTTCCTATCTGGTTATAGTTAAAGGCAAAGTATGGCGTCTAATTGGCTGTCCCCACACGGATTAGTCATTAGTGGTGGAACATCGTTCTTTGGGGTTTTGGTTTCAAGTTGGCAGGTTTGCAATTATCTGATTATATGATTATTGCTTACATGATCATTTTGTTTTACTACATTTGGCCAACGGGCCGAGTGGTGAGTTACAGCATGCCTATTCTTTCCTGAGTCCTTGGATGAGTCTCGCTGTCATTGGTTTTTTCATATTTGGCTTCTATTCCTTTTGTCATCTTTATTATTGCCTAGAATGCACATTCATATTGAGAATAGAAGTTGGTGCCACCAAAATACTAAGAGGTGATTACATGCAAGGATATTTCAGTTTCAGAATGCTTCACCAATATTAATAGTATTGTCATTCTTCATTGCAGGTTGATTTAATAAAGAGACATTGCTTTCCTGTTTACTGGAGTGGAGAAAATCGGCGTGTTTTAAGAGGTCATTGGTTTGCTTGTAAAGGGGGCCTTGATTGGCTTCCTCTTCGTGAAGATGTCAGTGAACAGTTGGAGTTTGCATATCGCAGCAAGGTGTGAAACACTTTTAGGATGTGTTACTTTTGGTGTTAAATACAACAATGGAATGAGGTTCTACATTATGGTCATTTAGTACTTCCCAATATAATGGTGTGTGGCTTAGATTTAAAGACAAGTCTACAAGCCTCACTCATTGATTTCAGACTGGGGTTGGACATGGGCATGGCACGAGATTCACTGGACTCGTGTCAAACACACCTAAACACATGTCCAGATTTTTATGATATTTCTGAAGTCAGACACTTTCTGGACACTCTAGGACACATTGACGACGCTATGGGGAATGTTTAGAACACATTAGGAGGTTTAAATGCAGTTCGGTTGGATCTAAATTTTTATGGATGTTTAGTTTATGCATGCTTATGTAATAACTGTTGATTGTATCTTCATAGTGCTGACGTTGTTTGTTTTTTTTTATCTTAGTTTCATACCTAATGTGTACGTGTCCTAGTTTTTGAAGAAATGACGTGTTTCAGTATCGTTTCATGTGCGTGTCCCATGTCAGTATTAGATGTAAAAAATGAATGCTTTTTGGGTTGGAGGACATTTTTTTTTTTGAGCGCTCTCTGGGATGCCTTTTTCCTTCTAACCTGCAGTTTTTGTCCATAAGTCTCTAATTATCGAGTGCACTTGTATCTATTATATTTACATTTGTTTCCCCCTATGTTCAGAATTTAAGGTTCATGGGTTTTCCGTCTTTCCTTTCTTTATGAGGAAAACAAAAGGTTGAACATGTCTTTTTTTCCCTTAGGTTTGGCATCGGAGGTCATTTCAGCCGTCAGGACTTTTTGCAGCTCGAGTTGATTTGCAAGGCTCTACCCAGGTATGATACTTTCATGGAATAAAGGCGAAATTCACTGTTTATTAAGAATATCCTGTGTATATTTGTCTCTGGGTTTTGTGCATTCAGGGACTGCATGCCCTTTTTACTGGAGAAGATGATACGTGGGAGGCTTGGCTAAATGTTGATGCTTCTGGGTTTTCTGGTGTCATTAATTTCAGAGGGAATGGCATTATGTTAAGGCGTGGATATGCTGCATCTAAGTCATCGAAACCTACGCAGGTCCTTTTCTTTGTTATCATATCTGTATCTTATATTTGGAAGCTTTTCATGTGTAAGTGTAATTTTTCTATGATCTCCGTGCTCTGCTTAGCGTTCCCTCAATAATGCTTTTAGTTTTTTAATTCCTGGACCGCACTCTTTGTCAAGTCTTGGTTGCATATTTTCCTCGCCATGTACTGGATATATCCGGTACTTTTGCTTGGTAATTTAATTTCTATGCAGCCATACAATCATCTTTCTTTCGGAGGGATTCAATTCCAAAAATGAGGATTAGAATGACATTCAAACCATAGAACTCTATCAGAGGCAGCGGTTGCTGATACTTTTTTTTCGTAATATTCAAAGTTGGTTATGTTAGGTCGATTACTGGTTAAAGAGAGATAATTCAGGGTGAGCCTGAAACAAAGAGACTGATTCAATCCAAAGATAAACTGGTTGTTATGTTAGGTCTAGTATTGCCATATGCTTGGAATGTTTAAGCCTAATAACGATATGAAGTGAGATGTATTGCCAAAGACAACCAGGTTCTAATGCAAACCGAATCATGGGATAGATTCATAAGAGAGATAAATCTCAAGATGGGATACGAGGAGCAAAAGCTCTCTATATTCTTTTATCAATACATCAAAAAAACTAACTAATGAGGGTACAAGACACCTATTTATAGACTCAAAACCCTACCCACACTAAAGACACTAAAATGACAACAATACCCCTAAATCCTACTGCATCATACACCCCCTCTAGAAAAAACAATTTGTCCTCAAGTTGGACAACAAAACACAAGACACTAAATAAAGAAAACATAGAACTATAGAAGTATTTATTATGCAGCTCCGAAGTAGGCATGTGGCTGCATTTTCTTGATCCACGTCATCCTCATGCCATAACCCATCTTCAATGTGAGCTTCCGTTTGTGTACATCCACCGCATCCATACTTTTGTGAAATGAAATCACCCGTTTACCATGCCTCTTGTGAATCAAAATATCTTCGTAGTAGCTCATCATAAACAGTCCCAAGTCGGGCCAAAACCTATCCACCTTAGCAAGTTGAAAAGTCACCACACAACGTTCAAAACTTGCTTGCTTGAAGACAAAACCCAAATGATCAACAACTTGTCCCAAATCATCTTTCCCCTCTTTCGCAACTTTAGAACTTGTTCGGGCACCACAACAACACAAACTTGAACATCTTGCAATTGGGGCATCTCGGGAGGCAAGAGTTCAAACCAATGCTCAACCTATGGTTCAACCAACACGTCATCGAATAGTTGAGCTTCCAAATCATAAAGTTGAGTGCCTTGTACCAAAGGCGACTCAAGCGGCAAGCTTTGAGAGAAATCTTCAATCTCGAAGTCATGATCATCAATTTTCTCCTCTAATACTTGCTCACTATCTTCCCAAAACGTACACGGCTCAAAGATTGAAGGATTAGGCATTTCTTGCTCTTCATTATCACCCACAATACTCTCAAGTCTTTCTTTCTCACCTAGACACTCATCATAGACGGGAACATCTTCAAGGCCATCACCAAACTCTTCATTAGGATACTCATCAAAAATTGGAATGGTATTGTACTCATAATCATCATCACAACATGGTTCTCTTACATCCTTAACAAAAAGGGCATTAAGAACATGCTCACTACCCTTCTCACCAACTTCCAACTCAAGAGATGATTTCCCAAACTTGAAGCATTCAAATGTTTCATAAGGTGATGGATTTCTAGCCTCCAAGGTGCCGATTAAAGGTTGATTTTCAGTTGGGACAGCCCCTAAGGACTTGCTCTTACCAAAACTAGTCAAGGAATCGGCATTGAGATGCTGATGGAAAGGTAAGAATTCCTCCTTGAGCTTCTTCTTCATCTTACCCCATTCCCTAATCTTTTCGTTGTCTCTCCTGTGTCGACTAACTTTGAGTTGTGTCCACCAATCCGAAGCTCCTCCCTGAAGGCAAGTAGATACCAATTTCACCTTCTTTTCGTCGGTAACAAAACAATATTTGAAAACACTCTCAATGGTATTCAACCAACCAACGAACTCTAGTGGGCTTCCACAAAACTTGGAAGTTCATTATCAACATAGTTCACCGATGTGTATTCAAATCCAACCAAATTTGCTCTACGCCAATGCGGACCACCATAACGAATTTCCAATGCAATGGAATCATTCCTTTTGGTCGGACGTTGCAATTGCCGCACCTTGTCATACAAGGTAGCAACTTGTTCACTCAACTCTTTAATCTCATTCCTCTTACAATTTGAATTGCCATAAGTATCAATTTCATCACCAAAATCTTCCATAACATCTCTACCTCTACCTCTTCTTCCTCTACCTCTTTGAGCCATTACAATATCACAATCAACTCCAAACCAGAAAATCAACCCAAATATTGAAAACCCAGTCAACTTAGTGATTTTAGATCCAAACTCAGTCAACTTGGCACGAAAACTCAGCCAACTCAACCAAAATTGATCAAACCCAGTTAAAAATCAGACCCTAAACTCAAATTTGAGTGCCAAAAGAGTAGATCGGAGACCCTTACCATTATTTCAAGTACCGAAAGTGGACTACCCAGCTGTTTCGAGTTCAGCCGAAGGTCATTCGAGCCAGAATCGAGTCATTTGAACATTGAAAGAGCACTTCGCAGGTATGGGTCTCAGTTTCGAGCTCTGAAATAGCTGAATTGAGCTCGAATAAGGTTGGGTCAAGTGCGAAATCACCTGTTTGAGTTCCGAAACAGGTAGATCTGGTGCGAAAATGAGTTTCGAGTGCATGAACAGTGCCAAATGAAGATTCGAGCATTGAGGCATGCGTGAACAGTGTCAAAATGGGCAGATCTGGTTCCGAATCACTATTTCGAGCTTGAAATCACTGTAGCAGGCTCAAAATCACTGTAGCAGTGCTCGAAATGCTCCGAAATGGATTTTGATGTCTGAAAACAGCAGGTATCAGCTCCGAAAATGGTTGATTAGTGACTTTTGAGGGTCGAAATCAAGGTTTAAAGGCTTGGGTTGAGCAGATTTGTAGGAGACGAGTGGATTGGGGGCTCCGGCGAGATTTTCCGGTGTTGTCTTAGGTTTCCGGCAAGATGAACGGTACCAAATGATGCAAACCAAATCAAGGGATAGATTCATAAGAGAGAGAAATCGCAAGATGGGATACAAGGAGCAAAAGCTCTCTATATTCTTTTATCAATACATAAAAAAACTAACTAATGAGGGTACAAGACACCTATTTATAGACTCAAAACCCTACACACTAAAGACACTAAAATGACAATAATACCCCTAAATCTTACTGCATCATCAGGTTCATTGAATCTAGAATGAACCATGCAATTTAACTGGTTACTTGATTTCATTCTTGCTTTAAGAGAACTTAGAAGTGATGACCTATTATAAAGGAACTAAGAATCGATTGTGCAGAGAGATGGCAATTTTTTTTATTTTTCAACCATTCAAGTTGCAGATCAAAAAAAAAAAAAAAAAAACCATTCAAGTTGCAAGGAGGAACTTCCCAACTCTCTACTTGATGTCCTCAATCACCACCATATTTATTGATCAAAGTGAACCCAAGCATACTGTTGTGTGGCTCTTGTAGCTCTCAAGTTACTTTCCTTTTGGAATTGTTGGAATAGAAATAATCGACTTCTAAAAAATGATGGTCTAGAACGCAATTATTAAGCAAAACCGTGCCTATCAATATTCGCTCAACCCTTTATTTAGGGTTTCTATGTTTCTTGCTACGAAGCATGGACATGTCTAGTGGCCTGACATATCCGTGTCTGATACGTGTTGGTCATGGACATGACACGACACTATCCGGACACGTACAGGACATGCCTAAATACTTGTCCAATGTTTTTATTATATTTCTTTTACTTAGACACATTGTGGATACTCAAGGACATGTTAGCAACACTCTTGGAACATACAAACGGCACAATAAAATGTCTCCGATGTTGATATTTATTCATAACATACCTTTATAATACAAATACACTTTACATTTGACGTGTCCTAATTTTCTTAGAAATGATGCGTCCTCATATCCGTGTAATGTCGTGTCCATATCCCGTATCTGTGTCCTTGCTTCTTAGGTTTCTTGCATTCGAGCTCTTTTTAGTTTTTCTCTTGATTACCATAGATCTCTCTTTCTTCACCTTTCCCCTTTCAGCCTCTCGTTTCTTTTCTTTCCTTGTTTTAATATTTTTGAATTTGGTCGGTGAATTTGTATGAAATGGATTAGCTTCAATTCTGCTATTCATTGCTGCTTCCCATTTTGTTTGGGACGAATTGTAGCACTGAGCATTCTTAGGACATCCTTACTTTCTTTTTCCACTAGCACTAAAATATAGAGCTAGCATATGCGTGAAGTAGTATTTACATAGTTTAATGTAAAGTTGAGAGACGACAATATTGATTTGTGGAAAACCCAAAATTAGGGTAACTTTCATTAAACTGGGTATATATACAACGCAAGATACAACAATTACAATGAGGTCCTAACTAATTAACTATTTACATACTAAGGATAAATAATGAAACTCCATACAACGAACTAATTCATTAATCTAACACTCCCCCTCAAGTTGGTGCGAAGATATCGATCAAGCCCAACTTGAATGCAATAGGGTGGAAACTCTTGCTGCCAAGTCCCTTTGTGAATATATCAGCCAACTGATCTCCAGATCTCACAAAAGGCATACATATCGAACCCTCGCTCAGTTTCTCCTTGATGAAGTGCCTGTCAATCTCAATATGCTTCGTTCTATCATGTTGAACAGGATTATGAGCAATGTTTATAGCAGCCTTATTATCACAGTAGAGTTTCATAGGACCACTGTCAATGAAACCCAAATCACGTAACAAGATTTGGAGCCACAAAAGCTCGCAAACACCATGAGCCATGGCTCTATACTCTGCCTCTGCGCTTGATCTAGCAACCACCGATTGCTTTTTACTTCGCCAAGTAACCAAATTCCCTCCAATAAAGGTACAATAGCCAGAGGTAGAGCGTCTATCATTCACAGAACCAGCCCAGTCAGCATCAGTAAAAGCCTCCAACCGCAAATGACCATGATTAGAGAACAAAATTCCTCTTCCTGGAGCTGATTTGAGATACCTCAAAATACGATAAACTGCATCCAGGTGTGAAATACGAGGATCGTGCATAAACTGGCTAACTACACTCACTGCATAGGTAATATCCGGCCGGGTGTGAGCTAAATATATCAGTCGCCCAACAAGTCGCTGATACCTCTCCTTATCAGTACGTTCGCCCATATCTCCACTCAAGTGATGATTTGGCTTAATAGGAGAATCTGCAGGTTTACAACCCAACATGCCTGTTTCTTCCAAAAGATCAAGAATATATTTTCGTTGAGAGATAAAAATACCTCTATCAGATCTTGCCACTTCCATTCCAAGGAAGTATCTCATCGCTCCCAAGTCTTTAATCTCGAATTCTTGGGCAAGTCGAGACTTCAAATTATGAATTTCATTCACATCGTCACCTGTCATTATTATATCAACATAAACAATAAGGACAGCAATCTTACCATCACTCCTCTTAATGAATAGAGTATGGTCAGCATGGCTCTGTTTGTAGCCGAAACTCAGCATGGCCTTTGAGAATCTACCAAACCAAGCCCTAGGTGACTGCTTCAAACCATACAGTGCCTTTTTCAATTTGCACACCTTTCCCTCACTTGCAGCGGAAGAAAAACCTGGTGGAATATCCATATACACTTCCTCATCCAGATCACCGTGGAGGAATGCATTTTTTACATTAAACGGTTGAAGTGGCCAATTCAGGTTAGCTGCACAGGAAAGTAGAGCTCGCACAGAATTCATCTTTGCTACTGGAGCAAATGTCTCCTCATAGTCAATACCGTAGGTTTGAGTGAACCCTCTGGCGACCAATCTAGCTTTGTATCTGTCAACTGTACCATCTGCATTCTGTTTAACAGTAAATACCCACTTACATCCCACTGATTTCTTTCCTCCAGGAAGTGGTACTAGCTCCCAAGTGCCATTCTTTTTCAAAGCTGTCATCTCCTCTACCATAGCTTTTTTCCATTCGGGTATGACAAACGCATCCTTCCAATTCTGTGGAATAGATATAGAGGAAAGAGACGAAACAAAGGCATAATATGAAGGAGATAAACGATCATAAGACACGAATTGGGAGATGGGATGTAGAGTACATGATCTTTTCTCTTTTCGAATAGCAATAGGACGATCATCAATAACAGGAGGTTCAATAAGAGAAGAATCACTACTAAGTAAGTCAGTTGAGAGAGGAGAATCATTAACAGGAGAAGAATCATTACCAGATGAGTCAGTTGAGAAGTCTGGAACTGGAGTAGGCAACGGTGATTGACGGAGTGGTATCACATGGGAGGAATTCCCATCTTTCTGTCTAGCATAGGTCTTCAAGTTACCTTGCAACCGTGCTGAAAGTCCATCAGTGTCATTGCCCATGCCATGTGTTGTCTCTTCAGCAGATACTGTTTCTTTCTCTCCCTCAACATGATTATAAAATAGGTGCTCTCCCTCACCATGATTATACATAGTAAACATCTCTTCCTCCTGATTAGACTCCCCCTGAAGAGATGACTTGGAGAGGGAATAAAAAGACTCTCTTTCCCAAAAAGTGACATCCATGGAGACTAAAAACTTTCTAGAATGTGGATCATAACATTTGTAGCCCTTTTGGGTAGGAGAGTACCCAACAAAAATACACTTATGGGCTTTATGACCCAACTTACCCCCGGAGGGGTGGGGTGCATGGATAAAGCACACACAACCAAAAACTCTTGGGGGAAGAGTGATAGCATGATAACTGCTAGGAAGACACTCTATGGGAGTCTTGAAGTTGAGAACACTGGATGGCATACGATTGATAAGATAAGCGGCAGTTAAAATGGCTTCTCCCCATAAGAATTTTGGAACATTCATGGTAAACAAAAGAGACCGAGCAACCTCAGCCAAATGACGATTCTTGCGTTCAGCAACTCCATTTTGTTGTGGAGTGTCAACACAAGTCGTCTGAAACAGAATACCACGCTCATCAAGAAAAGCCCTAAAACCTTTATCAATATACTCAGTGCCATTATCACTACGGAGAATTTTAATTTTTGCATCAAACTGAGTACTCACCATCGCGTGAAAAGATCGAAAACAAGAAAAAACTTCACTCTTTGATTTAAGTAAAAACACCCACGTAGCACGAGAATAACAGTCGATAAAAGTGACAAACCAACGATACCCCTTAAGAGAAGTAACAGGAGAGGGCCCCCAGACATCAGTGTGAATAATCATAAACGGGGACTCACTTCTTTTGTTAATAGGTGCATAAAAAGAACGCTTATGTTTTCCAAGCTCACAAGCTTCACAAAAAAACTGACTCCGAGGACAATGTTTAGTTAGATTAGGAAAAAGTTTTTCTAAAATCCCATAAGATGGATGACCCAATCTACGGTGCCACTGATGTAACATAGAGAGACTTGGACTCGTATCTACCTGCAGAGCCAGACCACTTGGCATGGGCGAAGGAGACGGACGAGGAGAAGACTCCAGATAATAAAGGCCATCACATGATCTACCACTGCCAATCACCTTCCCTGTACCCAGTTCCTGAAAGACACAATGTGTAGGAAAAAAGGTCACTGAGCAATTTAAGGATTGTGTAAGACTACTAACGGAGAGAAGATTAGTAGGAAAATTTGACACATGAAGAAGTGAAGAAAGGGGAAGGGTTGGAGAGCAGCGAATGGAGCCTTTCCCTGAAATAACACCAGATAGGGATCCATCTGCCACTCGAATCTTATCCTTACCAGAACATGTAGAGTATGAGTCAAAAAATGAAGAACAACCTGTCATATGATCTGTGGCACCAGAATCTATGATCCACGGAAAAGAGGATGCATTAGCTGGAATACTTGTAGAGAAAGCTGCAGTGGTGGTAGGAGTTATAGTAGATGGAGTATCAAGCCTGGCCAGTAGGCACCTAAGAGCTTGTATCTCCTCCTGAGAAAGAGGGCCAGTTGGAACATGGTTGGGATTACCCGCCATATCAACAGAAGGTAGTGAACAAGTACTAGACAGTAACAATTCCCAAAAATAACTCCAATCAAGGGAATCAACTCAAAATAAGCAATACCCAATCAATTGGGGCCCCAACCTTCAACAATCCACGAACAATCAACCACCAACAACCAGAGATAGTAGTAACAATCAACTAAAAAATGTTGCAAGAACAATCCAGGAGCCAAACTCACTAGGCTAAAAAATAACCTCTCAAAAACTGAAAACAGTGCAACTACACGCCCCAAAATGCTACAACCAGCAGCAAATAAGAAAAGACGAACCCAAAAATTGCAGAAAAGGTGCCCAAACTCACTGGTTCAACTCAAACTGACTCGGTCGAACTCAAATAGCAACAGCAGCGGAAGCCTGAAAGTACCTAACCTGAACGTGAAACGACCTGGAAAACTTCGGCGAGCTCCGGTGAGGGAAGGCGACGCCTGAAAACAGTGGTCGGAGGTCCGAATAGGGCCAGAAGACTGTTGGTGAGCCCTAGGTTTCAAATCTGAGTGGCAAATAGGGCTGAAACTGGTTGATATAGCAGAAGCTACTGTTCATCGGTACTGTTCACGCGACACTGTTCACGGTACTGTTCATGCGACACTGTTCAGGGGTTACTGTTCACGCAACACTGTTCAAGATTGGTGCAAGGGAAATCCCACGTTAGGGTTAGGATCTCTGCTCTGATACCATGTAAAGTTGAGAGACGACAATATTGATTTGTGGAAAACCCAAAATTAGGGTAACTTTCATTAAACTGGGTATATATACAACGCAAGATACAACAATTACAATGAGGTCCTAACTAATTAACTATTTACATACTAAGGATAAATAATGAAACTCCATACAACGAACTAATTCATTAATCTAACATTTAAATTAAGTTTCTTGTTGATCACTTATTTCTTTGCTAGGTTATAGTTTTGTGCATATCGAATGCAACTATTTCAAACATTTTACTTACGAAAAAAGAGTATTATTCTCTTTATCATGAGATTTTTACTTAAATCCTCCAGAGCATTATGTTTCATTTCTTCTCTCCCATCTTCTTGTGTTTAATCCAACAAGTGAGGTTCTTGGTTCTTAATTAGGAAAAAGGTGTAGTTATAGTCTTAATACAGTGGCTTCTTATTCAGTCGCCTTATCATCATGTGCGCTGCTGGAGGAAGGTAGCATCCAACACTTGCTATTTTTGTTTCTTCAGGATGAATTACGTCAGCAGAAGGAGGAAGAGATGGATGACTATTGTTCACAGGTATTCTCTTTTGCAACTTGTTTGTTTTGTTTTGCTGGGATTTTTTTTGGCAAAACATACGCGTTATGTAATTTCATATTCATAGCGAACTCATTAAATTTAATTGTTAAGTCAACTATTTTGTTCTTGAATTTTGTAGAATTGTAAAACGTTGATTACTACCTGTGGGGTTGTAGATTATTCATCTTTGAACCCTGGTGTGGTGTAGCCAAGCCCCTGTTTCCTCAAGAGTTAGAACTGAAAAAGGAGCAAATAGTTAGTGCTGTCCAGCTGTATTATAGCTGGAGGGCACTTCGATGCTAATGTCAGGCTCAACTCAAGGACTGAAGTGCAACTAAGGAAGGGTGCTCGCCATCGCTAAAATAATATAGCCCACCATGCTCAGCAACCCCATCAATCTTCTTCCCCGTCAAGAGATCCTGAAACACACAAGAACCAGGAAAGAATGTGACGGAGTAATTTAAGGATTTGGTAAGCTTACTGACGGACATAAGACTATATGGAAAGCGAGGAACGTGTAAGATAGAATCTAACGAATGTGATGAATTTAAAGTAATAGAACCCAAACCATCAACATTAGTGGTAGAACCAGCTGCTAAGGTGACAAGGGGAGCTTTCCCAAGAGAATGAGAACCAGATAGAATAGTTGAACTATCAGTCATACGATCAAAAGCACCAGAATCAATAACCCAAGGAGTATTGGAAGCAAGAAGAGCAAAAATGAGCCTTTCTGAGCGAACGTAACAGTGGAGGAAGATGACATAGATGTAAGACGATGGTACTCATGCTCTGGAATAGTAACCACACGAGGGGCGGAGTTAGAGTGGAGCCCTTAGTCAATAAAGTCTCATCATACTCAGAGATAGTAGCTTGATGCGCAAATGAACGACCATATAAAACCCAACAATAGTCAACAGTGTGATTAGTCCATTGCAATGAGTACAATGCTGAGGAACCCAACCTACACCACCAAATGGTTGCCCACAGCCACTGCGGCCAAAATCACGACCAAACCCGCAGTCCCTGCAACCTAAGGTTCGACCACCTCTTTCTGACTCCCGACCGCCACGACCAAAACCTTGGGAATAGTGACCAGAAGTAGATGTGGCTGAAGTAGAATGATCAGGAGGCAATGGAGGAGCAAAGCTAGTATCAGATATAGAGATTGAAGAAGACGGCTAAACACTTCAATTAGATGAGGCAACTCCCACCCCCTAGTAGCTGATAACCAACAGGATCGAAAGATTTAGGCAAACTAGACGAGAAAAGAACCACATTCAAGTTATCACGCTGATGATGCATAACCTGAATATTGGTAGAAAGGGGCCGGTAGATGTTAAGCTCCTCACAAATACCACTGAACTCAGCATACTATTCTTCCAAAGTAGAATCACCAAGGCCAAGAGAGAAGTATGTCTGATAAAGATCAAAAGTTTGACTGAGATTATTAAGGCAATATAGTCCCACATTGCTTGGTAGTGGAATGAGTGATCACTTAATAATATTTGGGATCTCTCCACTCATTGCCAATTGGTTATGAAATGGAGATAAAGACTTCACATGGTTTTAGAGCGGGGCTCATTCCACCCCACATTTTAAAAAATTTACAATCCACATCCGCTACAATAGACCAGTAAAAAGGCTACATGATGATAGACCCAAAAAGAGGCTACACGTGACAGACCTTAAGCGCGAGGGGATAATTAAGGAAGCATTGTCCCACATTGCTTGGGAGTGGAATGAATGATCATTTAATAACTTAAGGGACCTCTCCACTCATTTGCATATGCCACTTTAAGCGGCGAGCACACGATATGCTTTAGTGAAAGGCAAAAGAATAGTTTGCTTTGTGCTCACCGCGTGGTTGCGTAAATGAGTGGAGAGGTCCCTTATGTTATTAAGTGTGAAAGTAGATGATGTAATTGAGACCCAAAAATTAGGTTTATTTTCTCATTACATTGGAGTTATAAGAGTAAGAAGGTAATTACATTAAGACCCTTATCTCCAAATCTAATTACATGAGATCAAATATACATTAATTACACACTATACCCATAACTTAACACTCCCCCTCAAGTTGGTGCAAAGATATCAATCAAGCCCAACTTGAACACAATGGGGTGGAAACTCTTGCTACCCTTTTGTGAATATGTCAGCTAATTGATATTCCGATCGCACAAAAGGCATACATATTAAATTGTCGCTCAGCTTCTCCTTGATGAAGTGCTTGTCAATCTCTATATGTTTTGTTCTATCATGCTGAACAGGATTATGAGCAATGTTTATGGCAGTTTTGTTGTCACAATAGAGTTTCATAGGACCACTATCAGAAATTCCCAAATCACGTAACAATGTTTGGAGCTCGCAAACACTGAAGCCATAGCTCTATACTCAGCTTCTGCGCTAGACTGGCGACCACTGATTACTTCTTACTTCGCTAAGTAGCCAAATTTCCCCAAGTACAGTAGCCAGAAGTAAAGCATCTATCATCTACAGAATTAGCCTAGTCGACACCGGTAAATGTCTCCAACCGCAAGTGACCATGATTAGAAAACATAATTCCTTTCCCTGGAGGTGATTTGAGATACTTCAAGATACGATAAACTGGATTCAGATGTGAAGTACGAGGATCATGCATATGCATGAACTGCCTAAGGTTGAGTGTGAGCTAAGTATATCAGTCGACCCACAAATCGTGATACCTCTCCTTATTAGTACTCTCCCCCACATCTTCACTAAGATGATGATTCGCTTCAATAGGAGAATTTGCAGGTCTACAACCCAACATACCTGTTTCTTCCAAAAGATCAAGAATATACTTTCGTTGGGAGATAAAAATTCATTTGTCAGACATTGCCACTTCCATTCCAAGAAAGTATCTTAATGGTCCCAAATCCTTAATCTCGAATTCTTGAGCCAGACTAGACTTAAGATTAAGAATCTCATTCACATCATTGCTTGCCATTATTATATCATCAACATAAATAATATGGCCAACAATCTTACCAGCACCTCCCTTGATGAACATAGTATGATCCGCATGGTTCTGTTTGTATCCAAATCTCAACATAGCCTTTGGAAATCTGTCAAACCAAGCTCTAGGTGATTGTTTCAACCCAGTGATTTAAATACGCAAGGCGACAAAGCCCTCGTCGGAGCGAGGCGAGCGCCTCATTCAAGCGAGGCGAGCATTTTAAAAAAAATGTAATATACACTACATAAACGACCAATATTCACTTCTATCATCAAAACAAGAACAAACATCACCTCCCTGCATAATAACCAACAATCCAACATTCCAACATACGAAATACTAGTAAAATACGCTCATAAAATGTAACAAACTAACAATCCAGAAACAAGACATCATCAGTCATCCTTTCATCACTCATCACCAATATTTTCATCTTCTTCATCATCATTTGACCGATATCCATCCACATCTTCCTCTGCTCCTTCATCTGAAACGGTGTCATCACATTCTTCTTCTTCCCAATCATCTGCACAAAAACTTGATGCTTTTGAATGCTTCTTTGAACTTGTTGGTTTATGAGTTGACCTAGTTACTTTGCTAGGTTGTTCAACCCCACTAGCTTCCGCAACAACATTCCAATCCAAATCTTCACCGTCAAATACAAGCTCATCCTCCAATTTCCCAATCAACCATTCATTGCTCTCATCAATGTTCTTCAAGGAAATTGGGTCAAATTTGTTGCGGTTCATATATCGACGCCTCAATGCTCTATTGTACTTAACAAACACCAAGTCGTTGAGGCGCTTTTGATCTAGCTTATTTCTTTTTTTGGTGTGAAGCTGCAAAATAAAGTTAAAAGGGATTTAAGTTCATATCACACAATTCACACCTTCAAAACGATTAGACATCCTTTAAGTAATACTCACATGTTCGAACACACTCCAATTTCTCTCGCATCCGGATGAACTGCAAGTAAGGCTAAGGATCTTGATGGCAAATTTTTGCAATTCAGGAGTTTCACGACCAAATGACTTCCACCACTCAACTGTACATTGCCAATTAGTTATATTGTCGCAAAGGATAAAGAATAAAGTGGTAGTATTTAAGGCTTTTAAGCACAAAGAGTAAAAAAATTGTGATCACCTGGTGACCTTGTAGTTCTTTGCCTAATTGCCATGTCCTTTTTAAAGATTCCCTCCTCCTCCTCGTACAATGCTATCTGATGAAGAATTTCATCTTGCATTCCCGGAGTTGGTACTAGCTTTTCAATACAATCCACCAAACCCTTCCATACCTCTTTATCGGCTTTCATCCTTGCACCATCCTTGTAAAAAAATGCCGGGTTCAAATAGTAGCCTGCAGCATGCAAAGGTTGATGCAATTGCACTTCCCACCTCGCATCAATGATTTCAAACACAGTTTTATACTTGTCTTCATCTCCGCCAAATGTGTTTATAATAGTTTCTTTGGCCTTATCCATGGCCTCATAGATGTATCCCATTGCGGGTTTTTCTTCACCATCAACCAAACGAAGTCCTTTAACAAGAGGACATGCAAATCTTAGAGCTAGCAAGACATTGTTCCAAAATGATGGCGACAACATAATTTCTGCTACCTTTTTACCATCCGCCTCCTTTGCCCACTTGCTCGTACTCCAAGCCTCTGATGTGAACATCTTTCTTAGGTTATTTTTTTGTTGATGAACCCTTTGTAAAGTCAAACAAGCTGTTGCGAAACGAGTCTTTGCTGGCTTAATCAATTCTTTTCTTTGGGTAAAGTGTCTCATCATGTTCAACAATGTCGGACGGTTATAGATATAACCGTGTACTTTGATCGCCCTTTCCCATGTCCTCTTCAAATATGGCAACTTGAAAATGTCTTCTAGCATTAAATCCAAACAATGGGCAGCACATGGAGTCCAATATAAATGTGGTCTTTTTGCCATTAACAACTTCCCTATCATAAGTTAGAACAAGTACAATAAGATTCTAAGAGTAAGTAATAAAGTAAGAATAAAACATTTGATACTTTGAGTAATAACTAGTAATTAACATATGGCAATTCATTGTTACCTGCCATCTTATTGTATGCGGCACTATCCGTGACAATCTGGACCACATTAGCTTCTCCGATTTGCTCCACATACTCATCAAGCAACCTATACATGTTGTCCCCGGTTGTGGCACGACTCGATGCATCAACTGATTCAATAAACATGCTACCTTTAGGACAATTAACCAAAAAATTTATCAATGACCTATTCTTTCGATCCGTCCATCCATCACACATAAGAGTGCATCCATTTTCCTCTCTCTCCTTCTTGTGGTCCTCCATTTGTTTGTTCACATTTTCCACCTCTTTTTTAAGAAGAGGGACACGCACTTGATAATAAGTAGGCGGTGTTAAACCAGGGCCATATTGCCCAATAGCCTTAATCATCGGTTCAAAGGACTCCACATTGACAACATTGAGAGGTATTCCAGCATCGTAAATCCACCTCGCAATAGCTTGATGAGCCCGCTCTTTCAATAAATTCTTTTGCGGCGTATTATCATCAACTTTAGGTTGTTTACCACTTCTCTTATTCTCTACCTCGATCTCTGGGTCAGGGGTGAAGTAAGCATCCATAGGCCCTTTGGTTTTGGGCTTCTTAAGTTGGAACTTGAAGCCGGAGGTAGCAGTGGCAGCAGGCCTCTTAGTAGGGGGCTTTGATTGTACATAAAACTCATCCTCATCCATGTCCTCCTCATTGCCCATTTCATCAAAATCTGGAAGAGGAGTTATGCTAGAAGCCGTCTCCTTTTTCTTACAGATAAATGCCCTAATCTCCTCTTTAACTGGTTCTGGGCAATTAGGACATGAAGTCACATCAGGGTATCCTCCAGCAAGATGCAGCTTCACTCGGTAAACACTCCCAGAACCACTTTGTTACAAAAATTACATGTGAATTTGAATTTATTATCTTCATGTCTCTTTGAATACTTCCAAGCAGGATCCGTTCTATTCGACATCTACAATATCTATACAAACAAAAGAGATAAAATATAATTCACAAAATTTACAAAATGTAGTCTAGTAAACAATATCTAGAAAGAAGGCCAGATGCCGGAGCGTAGCGGAGCGAAACGAGTGGAGCGAAGCGCAACGAGTGGAGCGGAGCGGAGATCGAGAGCAGAGATGAGAGAGAGAGGTCGAGAGAGCAGAGACGAGAGAGAGAGAAAGCAGAGATGAGAGAGAGTAGAGAGCTTACCGGCGGTGGAGTCGTGGGCGATCGAGAGGAGAGTCGAGAGAGAGGGCTTCGTGGATCGCAGAGGAGAGAATGAGAGGCGTCTTCGATCTTCAGGTGTGTTTGTGTGTAAGAGTATTACTTGCCCTTATATTTCCTTTCTTACCTGGACGATGCCTAGGCGCCCTTTCTCCTTCGCCTCACGCCTCACGCCTAGGCGCCACTTTACTGACTAGGCGGTCGCCTCAGCCATTCTCGCCTCGCCTCATAACCGCGAGGCGACCCAAGCTCGCCTTGTCGCTCGCCTCGCCTAGGCACGATTTTTTAATCACTGTTTCAACCCATAAAGAGCCTTCTTCAATCTACACACCTTTCGTTCGATCTCAGAGGAAGAAAAACCTAGTACCTCCTCCTCTTAACTCACCATGAAGGAATGCATTTTTCACATCAAATTGTTGAAAAAGCCAATTCAAAGTGGCAGCACAAGAAAGTAGAGCTCGCAAGGAGTTCATCTTCACTATTGGAGCAAACGTCTCCTTGTAGTCAATACCATAGATTTTAGTAAAACCCTTGGCAACAGGTCTCGCCTTGTATCTCTTAACTATACCATCAGCATTTTGCTTAACAATGAAATCCACTTTCATCCCACTGATTTCTTTCCTCCTGGAAGTGATACTAGCTCCCAAGTGCCATTCTTTTTCAAAACTATTATCTCCTCTACCATAGCTCCTTTCCACTTAGGTATCATGAATGCATCTTTCCAATTCTATGGAATAGATATAGAAGAAAATAGACTAAACAAAGGCATGGTACGAACTAGATAAACAATCATAAGAGACAAATTGGGATATGGGATGATGAGTACATGACCGAACACCTTTCCGAAGAGCAACAGGAAGATTATCAGAATCAATAAAGGGAGGTTCAATGGGAGTAGATTCATTACTAGATGAGTTAGCTGAGGAGATCGGAACTAGAACAGGCAATTGTGATTGATAAGGTGGCATCACACAGGAGGGCTTTCTGTTTTTCCGTTTAGTGTTGGTCTTTAAGTTAGCCCCTCGCAGCCGTTGTGGTAGTTCCTCAATGTCACCACAAGTGTCATGTGTTGCTCTTTCGACAGATGTTGGTTCCTTTTCAGATTTTTCCTTCTCCCCCTCACCATGATTATAAACAAATTTTCCCTCTCACCATGATTATAAAAGGTAAACCTCTCTTCCTCCATCATCTCTTCCTTCTCTTCCTGCCTGTGCTCCCACTGAAGAGATGGAGTGGAGGGAGAGTAAAAAGACTCTGTTTTCTAGAAGGTGACATCCATGGAGACAAAAAATTTCCTAGAGTGAGGATCATAACATTTATAGCCTTTCTGAGTAGGAGAGTACCAATAAAAACACATTTATGGGCTTTAGGACCTAACTTGCCACCAGAGGGGTGAGGAGACTGTACAAAATACACACAACCAAAACTCTTAGGAGAAGAGTTGTGATGCAATAACTGCTAGGAAGACACTCAACCAGAGTTTTTGAAGGGGAGAACACTAGATGGCATATGGTTGATAAGATAGGTACAGAATCAGGCAAGGTAGCAACTGTAGGCTCCGAAACATAGGCCTGGGCCTCAGAACGCATGAGACCACAACCGCAACCATCGCGTCCACCTCTTCGCCCACTAGAGGGATGACCATGTTACTTCCAACAAAAATCCTTGGTATGGCCGGTGTTGTTGCAATAATCACACCGAAGGGACTCACGATCACTAGGCCCGTTGCTAGCATCAGACTGTGACTTACTACTCTGTGGAAGGGGACCAAATTGACCCTAAGGAATGGCAACCAAGGCAGAACGATTAGAAGTAGGAGTATACAACATAGCACCCCTCCTACTCTCCTCCTGTTGAACAATGGCATAGGCCTCTCCCAAAGACGGAAATGGAACATGAACCAACACCTGCACTCTAATCGGATCATATTTCATATCAAGGCCAGCAAGAAAGTCATAAACATGCTCTTTCTCTATCATTTTCAGCCAATTAGGAGTATCAACAGAACAAACAGCCTGAAACCCCTGATAATAATCAAATTTTTGCCATGCTCCACTCAAGTCAGCAAAGTACACAGCGACGGATCGATGATTTTGTTCCAATGTTCGGAGTCTCTTCCTCAACTCAAAACATTGCAGTTTTGTTTGTTTGGCATTTTAGTTTAGTTTAGTTTTGGTAGTGGGTGGAGAGAGAAATAGGGTAATGATTGGAGCGAGGGGTAATGAGTAGAGAGAGATAGAGAGAGATGGCAAAGTAATAATTGGAGAAATAGAGTAATGATTGGAAAACAAAACTAAAATGGCAAACAAAGACAACCTGCATCATTACCTGCTGAGAATAGGTTTGGGTTGCAGTAGTCCAAATCTTATGTGAGGTATCAAGAAGCAGGAAAGTATGGTGAATATCAACTCTCATAGAGTTAAACAACTAGGTCATGACTAAAGATTTCTGAGATTTAAATTTCTTGACTCTTGAGTTCGACAGCGTCAACATGTGGAGTAACAGGGCCCTCAATGAACTCTGACATCCCTTTGGCCTTAATAACCAAAGTATAGTACGAGACCAAATCAGATAGTTGGTACCATCCAACTTAATATGGCAAATACATAGAGGACAGTTATCCAGAGTCCCTACACGACTCAACTCATCTTTTGTACTAGCGGAAACCTTTTGTTTATCCTCCAACATTTCAACAAACCTAGATGATGACAAACGATGTAGAATAAGAGAAATAGGGTTTTGAAAAAAAAAAACTTGTGCCATGTTTGGATGTCGTTTTGAAAATTTTTGAGTTTGATTTTCGGGTAATGAATAGAGAGAAAATAGGGTAATGATTAGCGATAGGGGAAATGAGTGGAGAGAGATAGAGAGAGAGAAATGAGAATAATGATCGGAGAGGAGAGAAATGAGAGTAATGATTAGAAGTAGGGGCAATGAGTGTTTTTTGTACTGGAATTTTGTTTTCAAGAAGGCATCCAATCAAGGCATTGATTATTCTGACCCAAACCCAAACAAGTCTAAACAATGCTTACCCAATCCAAACGTGAGCAACCAGTCCAGACTCAATATCAAACCAATGTAAACCGAGAGCAATCTGTCAACTCCAAACTGTGTATATCAGTCCAAACCGAGAGCAATCAGTCCAAACCCAACTCCAAACAGTACAAACCCAACTCCAAACTCTGTAGGTTGACCTTTTCAAACCAGAAAGCCACGAAATCACATGGGTCAGCCACCACGAAGGTCACCGGGAGGTCGCCTGAGAGTCGCGAGGATTGCCGGAGGCTGGGTAATGATTGGTGAGGGTCGGCAAGGGTTGCTGGACGCTAGGGGATGGTTGTCGGCAGTTGCAAAGGTCTGTCGGCAGAGACAAGGCGCTGGGCAATGATCACAAAGTCTGTCGGCAGTTGGAGTAGAAGTAACGAGGAGCATAGCTCTAAGGGTAGGTCGGAAGTTCAACGGTGAGTCAAAAAACTGTAGGTGAGGAATCGACAAGGCAGAAAGATGTTGGATCCATATGCTCTGATACCATGTAAAACTAGACGATAGAATTGAGACCCCAAAAGTTAGGGGTTGTTTTCTCATTACGTTAAGTTATACAAGAGTAAAGAATTAATTACACACTACACCCTTATCTACTAATCTATTTACATAAGAGATTAATTATAAACTAATAGCACACTATACCGATAACTTAACAATAAGGAAGGAGAAAACCAATCTAACGCTGACAAACATATTAGCTTACCTATATGAAAGAGGCATTGTAAAAGGAAGGCATAAAACTGAAACCCTTGAGCAAATAAAAGGAACATATATGTACGTCATTAACTCATGTAACTAACATAGCTCTAGATGCAGCTGGGTGGAGGAAAATATGAGGCATCACTTTATTGAATCAGTGGAGTGTATTGTGTGACACAACCAACTTGTCAGAGTCAATTGGGTCATTAATTCTGAGTAGGTTATGATGGCTGAAGCCAAGAAGGAGAAAACCAGTATCACAGCTGACAAACATATTGGCTTACCTATACGAAAGAACCCTAGTAAAAGGAAATTATAAAACTGAAACCCGTGAGCAAATAAAAGAAACATATATGGACGTCCTTAAGTCATGTAACTAACATAGATCTAGATGCAGCTGGGTGGAGAATAACATGTGACGTCACTTTATTGAATCAGTGGAGTTGATTGTTTGACGCAGTCAACTTGTCAGAGTGGTTAATTGGGTCATTAATTATGAGTAGGTTATGATAGCTGAAGCCAAGATTTTGGAACTTCATGTGAGGTTGAAAAAATTATTATTGGATCTGAACGTGCAAAATACTGTAAAAGAAATTGAGTAGGCTTTGAATCGGCTCAATAAGGTCATTCTTCACTTTATTCTATCATACTTGCAGGACACTATATCCATTTTTAATTTTTTAGTGTGCTCCTAGTGTGAGGACAAGTCATGTCATCGGATGGAAAGATCCTTCTTACTTTGCATCTAATACTAGCTTGAACTATATCTTTCTTATTCTCACAATTGTGGTGTTTGGTAAGGAAGCTTCATATACATTCTCATAAATACAGTCTCGTATGCTAATAGTGACTGTTATATGCTGGCATTATAGAGCCGACATTGTATTCTAATACCTTACATTGTTTGTCCAGGTGCCAGTTCAACATTTAGTGTTTATGGTTCATGGTATTGGTCAGAGGTTGGAGAAATCTAATTTAGTGGACGATGTGACCAATTTTCGCCATATCACAGCAAAGCTTGCTGAACGACACCTGACTTCATATCAGCGTGGAACTCAGAGAGTCCTTTTCATCCCTTGCCAGGTAGATAATATTCACTCTCACCTTAAACAATATATATATATATATATATATATATTTACAGTTTTCATCTCATGATCAAATCTGCTTTGATAAGGAATTACGAGCTTTATCAGTTACACTTCATGGAGTTTGAAATTTTATTATTTGGAATCTTTTAAATGGGAAATGAAGCTAAAACTAAAGAGTTTTGCATTAATGTTGGATCTTTGTATTGAAATAATTGTTGTCACTTTTCGCTGTTGTATATACCTAAGTGCATGGTTATGTTATGCATTTGGATGGTATCTGATATATGAGTTGCAAATGTCCAGCATATTTCCTTGAAATCCAAAAGCCTAAGTTGTTAGACGAAGGTCCCCACAATGAATATGTTACTTTGAAGAACGGTAGCCAACACTATTGGTTCAGGAGTGTTACTTAATTCAGTATCAAACGATTAACCATCTTCTTGGGTTGTGATTGCAGTGGCTTTAGGGGCATTTTTGTGGTCCAGTTTTGATGTATAGTTCTTGTTAAAACATCCATCTCAAACTAATTGGCAATGAGTTGAGAGGCTGCCCTGACTCATAGACTAGTTTTGGAAGTGATAATCAACCAATGTAGGACAAGCTTTAACACTCCCTGCACGTGCGACCCCTAACTCGTATGTGGAGAGGTAAACAATGGATGCATCACATAGGGATTACAATGAACAACAAATAAAGTGCAATTAAAGGCACAAACAACGGGCAATCTATAAAGGAGTCTTGTCCAAAATCCTCCAAAAGTCTTGCTCTGGTACCATGTAAAAGCATCCAATTTAAAACCAATTGGCAATGAGTGGAGAGGCCATCCGGGTTCATATACTAGTTTTGGAGGTGATAATTAACCAATATGAGACAAGCTCTAACAATTCTTTCACTCATGGTGCTAAATTTAATCATTCCCTGGCCCTTTGAATTCAGCTTTTTGCTTTAATTTCTCGTGCAATGGAGCAGCAAGGGGCGTCCTGGCTGCTTGGAAGACTCCACTAAAGGCACGATCCTTTTTTTCCACACATGGAAAGTTATGAGGGGTTCAGGTATACCAGACATGGGAAGTCTCGAGCATATGTCTTCCTTCCAACATAGTAAATGCGAAGGCTCACGAACATTATGAGGGGTTATTTGATTGGCCATACCCCAATATTGTTTTTCCATATTGATGAGTGGCCCATCGAGGCTGATCTTTCAGCTCGTCCACTTAATTCATTGGTGAGGGTTATAGAGTTAATTAATGAAAATGTGATGCTTAAACAAGCTTGGAGTTCAACTAGGAAATAGCAACGTCCTTGTGCATAGTGTTAGAGCTTAGCAAGAAGAAAATTAGTTCCTGTTTGCACAATTGAATTTGGTGTTTTGACAGGAAAATTGACTTGATTTATCTTTTCTGCAGTTATTAATTTCTTTCTTTCTTTTTCTTGTAAATTTTTGGAAGGCTGTGATACAAGGAAGACAAGTAATTATCAAGGGCATAGGTATGGGAACTAAGGGGTTTATTTTTTTGGGTTATCATATGCACTTAAATTAATTAAGAAGTCTAAATTTGTAAATATTCACCATTGTAAGTTTTTTGAGGTTTAAGTTATTTTCCCCTCGAGTCATGACGGTTATCGTAACTAAATTGGTGTTGGATCACTCGTTTCTCTTAAAAACATTGTTATATTGGGGACATAATGGATGATGGCTTTCTTCTTCTTTTTTCGAGACAGTTTGACCCAATAGGTGATTTATGACTATAGTTAACATTTAACCTGAATTTAAGGCGTGTTAATCTTGCTCTCCGCATGGTGTCAAATCAATAGACCGCCCTAGCCTAGCCCCTTAACTAGTGGGATACTTTTTGGAACCATTATAAAATTATTGTCAAGTAAATTCTGTTGACTTTTGGTTGATGTTGAAGATGTACAACGAGTTATCGAGTCTCCATCTAATAAAAGTTGTTTTTGAACTTTGAATCATCATTTGCTAGTTTGTTTGGTGCCAGATTAGAAAGAGTGTGATGAGGACTGTACAAGTGTACAAGTGTCCCTCTCAATTGTGTATTACACTCAAACAAATTTGAGGAACTGGGTTTCCCTACACTCTTTCTCACACACTCATTCACTCTATTTGCACACTTTGCATATCACAATACAAGACTATTTATAGGAAGAACAGAAAGGAAAAGACAAAGATGAGACAAACTCTCATTTATTTGAATAAATCATACAACTATCACGGAAGCTCAAAAATCTTCAAGCATGATGTTGAACAGTTCACCATGTGTTTTTAATGGGCTGATTGGAAAGCAAATCTAGTTTACCTTTCTTCATCCCCCCCTTAAACTTGAATTACTCTTCTGATATCATCCATTGTCTTCTGTCGACATCATAGCTTGTGCTATGAGTACAGTACTTGGGACCTATGGAGCACGAGTGCTTCTAAAACCCCAGCGTACTTGTATCCGTAATGTATTGTACTCGGTATGGATACTTGGCATGGTGTTTTTAAATCCATACCGGGTACAAGAAACATGTACCAAAACTCTCTTTGACTTTTGCTGTACCCCAAAAGTAGCCCCTATATATATCTAGTCGTATGCAACACAGAAATGAAAGTAAGTTGACAAATCTTCCTTTCTCTCTGCTTACTATGATTGTAAAATAACAATTTTGGGCTATTGGTTCTTTAGTATAATGGCATTGAACTCTTATTTGCACCTTAAGTTTGGCATGAAACTATTATTTGATGTTGGATTCCTGATTGCCCAAGTCATTTTTAGCTATTTTCTTTGTTTGAACTGTAATTATGGTAACTTTAGCAATTACATTTGTTACAACTGTACCCCAGTTGTACCCTTACCCTATAGTTTTTAGGTTTCACCTTATCTACGTTCATGTTGTGAAGCAAAGTCCCACATCGCCTAGGTACCAAAGTATTATGAATTATATAAGCGTGAGAGCACCCTCTCTTCAAAAGCTAGCTTTTGGGGTTGAGTTCTACCCAAGACTGTGTAACATGGTATTAGAGCTAGATACCAGAGATGGGTAGGGTGCGTGTCTCTGGCCTGCATGCTGCAAAATGAAGAAGATGGACCATAATCAACCTAGAAATAATATTCGCTCTTGCCAAATCAATAGTTATTTGATATTCTCAATGCAGATTTTTGCTCTCATGAATTTGGTTGTCATTAAATGTTTAATGTTAATTTTTTTGTAGCTGAAGTTTGTCTTTTAACTCCTTCATGCTTTCTAGAATGCATTTATATGAGGTTTATATTTGTTTTGATAGTCATATAGATTGTCAATTGGCTTGTCTATTTGAACTACTTTTTTGTTGATGCTTCTTTATATTCATTGTGTTTTTTTTGTCCTTTGTAGTTGTCTTTGCTTGATACCTTTTGTCTGTATTCTTCAATTCTGTGCAGGAGTGGTATTTGAAATTGCTACTCATAGTCCCTTGCATTCTTTTGTTTGTCTTTTCTTTTCTCCCCTCTCTGCTTTCCAGTGGAGGAAGGGCTTGAAGCTAAGCGGTGAAGCTGCAGTCGAAAAAATTACTTTAGATGGCGTACGGGGTTTGCGAGTGATGTTGAGTGCTACAGTTCACGATGTACTGTACTACATGAGCCCCGTCTACTGCCAGGATATTGTCAATTCGGTATGAGTCATACCTAAAAATCTTTGAAATAGTCTTTCCTTTCACTTCCCGTTCTTGTTTTTGTTTGACGTAAGTACACATTGTAGTAGTTTGTCAATTTTTAGCTCAATCGAAATTGTTTCTATAGATTTTCAGGAACTTAACTTCAGTTATTGTTTGATATGGACTCCAAATATTGAAAGGTCAGCTGAGTATATAATATGTACATCAGTGTGAATGTCAACGTTGAGGAGGTGCTATATTGACATATTTTATTTGAAATTGCTCCTTTCAAGAGCAATTTGGGAAGCCTTTTTGGGATGCTTTCCTCATATATTTCCTTCGAGTAGATTTTCCTCAGAGGTATCAAGGATTGTACTCCTGCATCTCCTAGAAGCTTATTTCTTCATAGAGAATTTTACTACCAAAGAAGTTGCAAAATGGAAAGGGTTCTTTTGTAAAAGGATCAAAATTGGATTATCAAAGACTATGATATATGGGATTCGCGTACAAGAGCCACAGGCTATGAAGGACCATGAGTCGCCGTATTCGTGTCGGGCACACTGGAGATAGACAACATGTCGGGGACACGCCCAAATACGTATGGGACACCCCAATTGTCGTTTCCGTTGCAATTTTGATACTTTTTATGGTTGGAAACACGGGGGATGGAGGGACACAGATGGGGGCACGACAGGTTGGGTTTTGTAGAATTTGAAAGGTTTGCTCATGGTAAATTTGTATAAACTTCAAAAGAATTGGGCGGAAAGTGTAATATAGAACTTGTGTATATATAGGCATGCATCATCAGTCGATAACCCATTTGATAGGAGCCCTAATCTAAATATTTAGTGACACTGATTCTAATGTGGGTGTGCATTAGTTACAAAAGCGTAGAAAACATTGCAGTCCCCCGCCATCTGTGTCCCCATTTGTTGACAATTGTTTCCAATGTCCGTGTCTGTATCCGTGCTACATCGGCAACAGGTGACGATAAGTTCATTGAATATAAACACGTATATGTATAAACTCATGTTCTAAGGTGTAGAGCCACAACAAACATAAGTCAATTTTACAAAAAAAAACTTTTGCTTCCCCTAAGGCTTTGACTTCTGATTCGAATTAGCTGGAAATCATTTAGCTTACTCGTATAATGATGATACTGCTTTCTATTTATTGTATGACTTAACACTTTTTACTGGGATAGTTTATACTTGTTATGCAGCGACTTTATGGAAAATATATTGTAGGTTTGGCTTGCTTCTACTTCATACTTGTGCAATGAATTCATGGGGTCCGTGGTTGGTATTGGACTTTTATGGAAAGGGTTAAAGGGTTGTAAATGTTGGAGAACCTAGGATTAGTTCCAAAACTTGTGAGGAAATATTTAGAAGTGCCTTACTTTGTTAATTTAGCTACCAACAATTAAAAGGAGATAGAGAAAATCTAGCCATTGGGATGTGATGGATGGGTCAAGTTCAAATTTGTTATAGTTTATCTTGTTGTCATCAAATGTCCTACTACTTGAAGTTGAAAACTTTGACAATATGGCACCATGTGCTCAGTGTTTGAAATAATATAGCCAATATGAGGATGTTAGGGGGAATATAATTGCAATAGAATCGACTTTGAAATGAGAGGAATTTGAATACAATTGACATGATCGTTGGTCAGTTATTAGGTGTGAACAATTATTGCATTCTTGAGAATGCACAGAACTAGTGGGCAGCAAAAGGCACTAATCGGTCAATGTAACAAATAATGGAATGGCTATTCATTAGAGGAAGCTTAGTGGATTTTGGTTAAATTTGGTGCAAAGTCCAAACATGGGAGAGGTTGATTTAGTGGTTAGACTTTAGAGACACTAAAAAGCTTGTGATCAGTATCCCCCAGCTTGCCTCTTTGAAATTGTCAGTTACTTTCCCTTGTCCGTTTGTTCTTTCAGAAGAAGTTAATGGTCTGTTATGTTTTGTTGGATTCGCATGTATGTGGTATAACAGCGGAGCCGTATTGTTTCTCAATGATCTGTTCAGCTCGTGGCGTTACTTAATATATAACTATATTTAATTGAAGATATCAAAGATTAGCTTTAGCAACATATGCAGACTCATAGTAGATTATTCATCTCCAGGTCTCTGACCAACTAAATCGACTATATTTGAAGTTCCTGAAGAGGAATCCTGGTTATGATGGAAAGGTACTATGTAGTTGTTTTGAACATTCACTAGTTGAGCTTTAGAGATTTTTCTGATTGTGATTCATGCTGAAGATTCCTTCTCTTGTCATGTTCTACTTTTGTAGGTTTCCTTATACGGACACTCTTTGGGAAGTGTTCTCTCATATGATATTATTTGCCATCAAGAGAATTTATCCTCCCCCTTTCCAATGGAGTGGATGTATAAAGAACACCCTGCAAATGAAGAAACTTCTTCCCCTACTCTGAACAACCAATCTGCAGACTGCAATTTTAAATCCACTCAGAACAAGAATGTCGGCTCATTGAACAATCAAACTACGGGAATGGTAGGTCCCTCAGAAGAAGACAATGCGGGTGCAAAACAACCTTTTCTAGTCCCGGAGATGGAAGATTCTTCTTTTCCCACTGGGTTTTCTGTCGCATTAGACTTGGACGAACCTTCTGCAACGGAGGTGGAGTCTAAGCAGCCCGATGCTATTTCATCACTGGGGAAAGATGACCACGGACAGGTTTCTGATTCTAGAGACATGCTTTCTTACAAAAGGGAATATTTTGATGAAGCCTCTAACCTGAACTATCAAGTGCTGCTGGGCGATGCAGGAAAGCTGTCCTGCAGTGGGTCTGAGAGTGACAAGGACAAAACAATCAAACTGCTGAGGGAAGAGGTGGTTTTTAGCAACTTAGGTGCCTTAGTTTCCAGATATTTGTTTATCCTACTGAATAAATTTGCTAATATCACAGATTGATTGCCTAAAAACAAGGATCACAGAATTGGAAACTGTGCGTTGTGGTGAAGGTACATGTAGGAGATGTAATATTATTTTTATTCTTACTCTCCCCCGTTCTTGTGCTTTGGCCCTTTCTTGTTTTTTATTGATGTGGATGATATGTATTTTGTATATTGAGAGGGTATTTGGGATTTGATGAGCTACCTTAACAGGAAATGAGGCGGTGTCAGCGACGACTACAAATCAATCTGTTTCTGGAAATCTTCTATGTGGACAAAATGATACGCTGAACTGTTACACTCCTTATATCAAATATACGAAGTTGGAATTCGAGGTAACACTTTACTTTTCGTCGTCTAAGCTTTTGGGAATTTCTTGGCATCTGTGAAAATTAGAAATTGCCAAGCATTTGGACTTCGTTCTTCTTCTTCTTCTTGTTACACAATGAATCTTCTTGTGAAAATTAGAAATTGCCAAGGTGGTTATCTCTATGCAAGTTTAAGTTTTCCAGTAGATTATTGGATAATGCTCCTGGTTTTACCTCAATTTATATGGCAGGTGGACACCTTCTTTGCAGTCGGGTCTCCCCTCGGTGTATTTCTTGCCCTCCGCAATACTCGTATAGGGATCGGTAATAAATTTGTTGTTGCATACTTAGTTTCTATAAATTTGATATTTGTCTTAGTTTCTCCGTTTTTACTTGGGAGAAATCGGGAAGTTGGTAGAAGTATTTTAACTGCATTGTGTTCTTTTCTGAAATTCATTGTACGAGTTTCGTACTCAATCAGAGTAGCATAAGTCTCTATACCAATGTGATACAAAATGTGATTAATATACATATGGAGTTTAATTTTCTCAAAGGTTTCCAGTTCCAAGGTGATCAATGAGGCTAAAATCTTAGTTCCAATAACTCGGGATTTTTAGTGACTGCGGACTTGGTATTTTGCGCCTTGCTTTCTTAGATTCTTCATAGGTTTTGGAGGGATAGATTGTGTGGGGTACAAACATTTCTATAGAGGAGCGGTGTCCCTATCAGAGCACGTGCTGACACTAGCACTTCTTTGTATTCCCGAACTAGCTTTGTCTCCTTGCCAAAGCACCTGTTGGACATTAACGCTTCTCGACACTCCTAACATGCTGATTGCTTCTTGGATATGTCCATTTGGTTCGAAATAAACATACTAGTGTATCACACTTGGTTGACGCTTTCTCTTAACAGGAGCATTCCTTGGCACTCTTGATTTTAGATAAAGAAAAATCTGTAAGCTGCCAACTTTTTTCAAGAGCATATAATGTAAGTTTTGCATGAATGCATAGTAGTATAAACCATAGTTATTACAATGATTGCTACAATACCATTATAAGGAAATTAATTTATACTTGTTAGGACTGGTGCGTCAACCGATGCTCTGGATTATGAATGAAGGAAGCATGGTAATGCCTTCCAGCTTTGATTTGGGGGCATGGTTCCATGGCAAAACGTCCCTTTAGCTCCTTGGTTCTTGGAGGTATAGGGGAACCATTGTTTTAGTGGTATTCTGAGAGCAGCCACTTTGTGTATATATTGCCAAAGGTTAGGTCTGTCTCTATTCCTCAACACCCCCCCCCCCCCCCCCCCCCCCCCACCAAATGATTGGAGACTAGTTGGGTTCTGGTACTTGTTAGGAGTTATATAGTGAATGCGGATAACTTAGTAATTCTGATGGGTTAGTTAGCACCCTAATCACTCTTTTTGTCCTCTCAAACATCATGGTATTACAGGCATGGAACCCTAACAGACTCCATGGCACATACCGCCATGGCTGCCATCGTCCGCCGCCATTCGTCACCATCCCATTTTCGCCGATCACCAGAAACCCCTGAACATACCCATCATCTCAGAGAACCATTGAAAACCTTAAAAACAAGGAAAAGATGAAATCTACAGCTCCTTCTGTCGATCTCGACCTCGATCTAAACACGAGATCGAATCCCACTCGATTTCGAAACCTACACCAGGCTTGATCTCGATCTACACCAGATTTCGATCACAAATCGAAACCTACAGCCTCTGCCGATCTCGATCACGATCTGTCGATTTCTATACAGATTGACTCTGTTATTCGATTTCGCTGTCGATATGTGTTCTTCGCCGTTGATTTGTGACTCAATCTAAAACGCTCGTCGAGTTCTTGACTTCGTGGTAAATTGTCTTTAATGCCCTTGTCTTCCTTCTTGCTTGTGATGAATTAATCTCACACCTATATACAAGTATATACACATGCACGTGTGTGTACAAATGTCAGATTGAGTGTAACAATATCTTGAATTGAGTAGCAGCTTCTTATGGGTTATATGTGATTGCGTGTATACTGCATTTTATGGCGTATGTAAGCAATCAACTGATCACATAATCTTGAATTGAAATATGGGTAAAACTTACGAATATACCATAGCCGGCATATTCTTAATTGCCACTATGTGAGAATCAGTGGAATTCACCAGAAGCCCATGCATATCAAGCTGAGGTGTTTTTCTGCAATTCTATTGGTCTGGCTGTTTTCGTGCTTGAGTGATTTGGATTCATATGTGTTTGAATGTTGATTGAAGGGGAAGAATTATAAGAATGCGAAGTTTGAATCAGGTTTTCATTGATGGGGCACCTAATTCAAAATTTTTGGTGCCATTTCAGTTGGTGGGGTGAATTATTGATTGCTTTGGTTTGGTATTTGCCTTAAATTATTATTATTACTTTTAGAATGAACTAACATCCAGAGTCAAATCCCTGTGGAATTCAAGGGGGAAAATTGATTGTTGTAGGTTAGTAATGTTCACTTTGTAGTTTGGCATCTGTGGGTTGTGTCTAATATGGCCAGAATTGTGCTGGAGAGTTTAAGTTCTTGCTGGAATCACATGTTTTGATTGCAGATTGATGCAAACACTGATTTTCCAGATGATTAGGAGGGGTTGAGTTCTTGATTTCATTTACTAGGGCTAGCGGAGGGCAATGACAGAGAGGAGGGAGGAGTGACAGTAAGGGGAGGGGGAGGAAGGGGAAAGGGTATGTGGTGGTGAGGAGGGAAGGTGATGCATTTTCTGGAAGTTTGATGAGTTATGTGGATATTTTGGTCTTGAATGATGTTTCACTTTCTTTTTATATGTGTGAGGTGCACATGCTGTTTTATTTGTAGAGAAAATGAGACAGTGCACATTAGTCCACAAACTGGGAGTTATGTAGTGGTAAACAAATGCAGCGGCTCGGGAAGGGAGGAGGGTCGGGGAGGCAGCACACTTGGTGCAAACGAGGGCATAAATTTTAGTTTGCCGCTTTTTCTTTTCAATTCATGTTTATGATAATGATTTCCACCAATTTACGAACTTGTTATTGCGCTATTTCGGTATATTGTTTCCGTAGCTTATCCATTTTAAAGGCAACTTAAGTTGAACACTTTGCATGACTCTTTTCTTGCTTCCTTAAAGGGTTGTACCATTCTTCAACTTGTGCTCGCGTTTTGTCAGCAGTTTGTTTATTTGCACCTTTCTTTTTAGGAAAAGGGCAAGAATATTGGGAAGAAGAAAATATAACTGAAGATATGCCAGCTTGTTGCCAAATGTTCAACATTTTTCATCCATTTGATCCTGTGGCTTATAGGTATGTCTTAGTCCTTATCTCTATACTTCTAGTCCTTTATGTATGTGTGTCGCAATCTCACACGGACATCCCTTCCTTTGAAATGCTTCTACTCGATCCTATCATAGACACCTTTTTGCTTTCTCCATAATCCACTCGAATCATTCCATGCTAGTCATTCAATCTTTCTATATCCTTATTTGAACCGTTTTTTATTCTTAATAGATTGACCATTTCTTATAGTAATATCTTATGCACATGCACCATATGCAAGGGTTTGCTTGGGTGGATGGCAATGACTATGAAGGTAGCATAACATTACTTACTCGTAGTGGAAAATTGTATTATGACCAAATAGGCATAAAAGTGCCTAAGATAGCAAAAGTAGACGTACCAACTGCATTCACCACCCCACTTATTCCATACAATGAAAAGAAATAAAAAGACTGAAAGGAAGAAACCCACAGGTTAGGAGCTTAGAAAATGGCTACTGTAGTAATGTTGTAGTTACGTGTGCGTGTGTATTGTGGTTTGGTTTCTAACCTTGTAGTAGTCAATAGTAATAGCATATGAAAAGTCAGCTACGATTGATACTATGGTTTTATTTGCTGCGTCTATGGAGCTCCAACACGCCTAAGTGTCATCGTATTCGTGTCGGACATTTCAGGGATACGGCGTGTTGCTATTGGACATACTAGTGTAAGTATTATGAAATTTTAAGAAGGGGACAAAGGTGAAGCTAAAATAGGAAAAGACGCATATGTTTGGGACATGCATGGCTCAAGTGAGACACTTATGGGGACACGGTGCACTAAAAAATATAGCAATCTTATTCCGGATGAATTTATGGTGAACTTTTCTTTTTTATTAATTACGTGGAACTAGTGTTAGTTGTCATTTTTCGTGAGTTAGTTCAATTAGTTTTGTTTTTTGTGCGTACAAGTCATATTGATACCAACTAACGTGTATAAAAATGACCAAATTGTTTGTTTGTCTCGTGTCCTACGTGTCCCGATTTTCCTGTCCTACATGTCCCAATTATTTACAATTGTCATGTTCCGTGTTTGTATATGTATTCTTGTCCATTTCTATTTCTCTGTCCAATGCTTGTTAGGGCTGGGCAGAAACTGCATTTTTATACTCACAATAATACTTGGAATCTACATGCATAAGACGCGTCTATATGACAAAAGGCTCATCTGACTATAGATTTTAAATTGTATCTCTTGCTGTTTTTTTTTATTTTTTTCGTCTCATATCATGTTATGCATCTGCAGATTTGTTTGTCTTTGTATTGCTCCTTGTATTGATTTTACATCCAACTTTCTAGTTAGAGTAAGTCATATTATGCAGAATGCAGCCATTCCATTTGGTTTTGGTCAAATACTCTACTGGTTCTGGTTTTCCCAGCCTGCTCGTGCATGTCATCTGTTCTTGTTCTTTCAATGGAAGCTCATCTTGTAGTCTAACGACTATAATCTTCCAATCAGTATCTCTGGGGTCTGAGTTGACTTGGTTGGTAATCAAATCGTACTGAACGGTCTGAACCCATTCCTCATTTCTTCAACCATGGTGGTGATCATTAGGTTTTTACCAATCAGTTTTTGGTAGAATTGCGGTACTCTTAATTCAAATGGTTACTAAGCATTAAACCCGTACCTGAAATTTCCATGCAAACACTGCAACCTTCTACAGTCACACATCTGCTCATCACAGCCTTCTAACTTGAATATTTTACTTGGTTAGTTGTGTCTATAGCACGTTAATTGAAGCTATTTTGACTGTTTCATACAGACTAGAACCACTCATCTGCAAGGAATACGTCAGCAAACGCCCTGTTATAATACCGTACCACAGGGGTGGAAAACGGTTGCATATTGGAATACAGGTACACCCTCAATGGCATTCATATTATTTCGGTTTAATCTTCCTCTCTCCTTATTCTATTTGAATACTATGTAGTGCAGGATTTTGCCTAATTTCTTTTTGTTTTAAGCTTCCTCGTCCATTATTCTGTTCAAACACCGTGTGTTGCAGGAATGTGCTGAAGACTTAGCTTTACGTTCACAGGCAATAATGGATCAACTGGGCTCTGTAAGGGTGAGCTTTAGACTTCTATACATTACATTGGTGTATTATTATTTTCTCAGAATCGCATTACTGAATCAATTGGTGGTGGCCTTTTCATGTATGGGTTAGTCTGTATCATGCTAAATAAGATACTCATTATTAATGGACTAATGCTGTTTCAATTAATGTATTTCTTACATTCAGTTATCATTTATAACTATAAACAAAGACAAGTGCGTATGCACCATGAAGAAAAGATGGCAGGCAGGCAATAAGATTAATGCATTTCCTTGTATCAGAGTTTCTCCAATTAACATCTTATCTGGCTTCTTCTTGCCTATCTTTTTGTCTGCCAGACACTTGACTGAATCTTTGGTTGAGTGCTATCCTATTTGAGCATGCGAATTGCAGCACAATTTACGACCACTGCTGCATTTCTCTTTCTTTTGTCAAACTTTTACTTTCTTTGTTTTTGCCCCCTTCCTTCTTGAAGGGTCTTCAATATGTTTCTTAATAATATTATATGGATAGAAACATTTCTCACTACTCAGATTGAATGTTTGTTTTGTTGTTTTATGTCATACAAGATGATTTTTGATTCTTTGTTTTCTCCATTTCGTAAGTTATATTTCACTGACGAGGAAAACGAGGCTTCTTTCTTTTTCTTTCTGATGTTTCTGTTGCCTTAAAATTTTACGTCATTCTGCTTGGTTCTCCTTGTGGTTTTTAGTTGAAAGTTGGCCCATGCCTTTGCGGATCATTGATCTTTCTGGTGGGTTTGGCTTAGGTTTTACTTAACCTGAGAAAAGTTGTGGCTTAGAAAGGATTCATGAATGTCTGAATAACTCATAATTAATATTTTTTGGTCGTGGTGGTGCAACCGTGCGAGTTTAATGAGGGCAATTTCCCAGAGATCTCTCAAGTCTCAACTGCTTTTTGATGGCTCCATCACTCACAGTTTTTCGTTTCCTTTTTCGGAGGATTTTTTCCATAAGCTATTTAGGTCACAGTATTAAATATAAGATGCTGTCATAAGAAAAGATAGTAAATCCCAATTCCAAGAAGCAACGCGAAGGGCGGCCAAGACGAGTAGAAGCCCATGGGCTGACCACAAACATAGTAACCAGCCAGACAACTAGGACTGAATGGGTAGGAGTGTATTGTAATTGCCCTGAATATAAATTGAGGCTGCTTTATGTCTTAAATACAGTAGAAGTGAATGTCTATCTTGATGATTATTTAGGCTACCTATTGATATCAACAGTTGTCTCTATCATTTTGTGTTTTCATGGGTCTAGGGTATTGTGGAAAGGTTTTTTTTTTTCCAAGATGAGCTGTAACAGTCACCTAAGCAGGAGTACTTTCTGTTGCTTCGAAAGTAGCTGCTTCATCTTTAGCGACTTGAATTTTCGATGCTGTGTTTTAATGCTTTCAAGTCAGGGGTTGAAGGTGTTTCAGATGATTTTCTGAAGAGCTCTCTTGAGATTGTGCGATGCAATTTTGACTTGGATGTGATACCTGTTGGGAATTGTGCTTGATGCCTTAAATCCTTGAATTTCCTGCTCTTTTTCTTATCCCTTCTTTTATGATATTTTTGCATGGTTGACACTATATAAGGCGTCGACCAGATATATGCTCTTTGTTTAGCACCCATGACTCTCTTTTCTGCTACATAATTCCCCCAGAAAATAAACCAACTAGCCTATTGTACAGTGGTACTATTCACGGTTACTGTTCATTGGCCCATGAACATCTCAACTTGGTCTCTAAATTCTTCCTTTACGTTTTTACCAAAGAAACCCAATGTTTTTTTACCCATCATTTAGCCCTGAATCTAATGAAAAAACCAGGCTTTAATATCCCTCCTGGAATGCTCCCTCAATTTAGTTCCAGCCTCCCTGTTTGTTGGAGTGTTTCCAACACCCATCCTAAATAATTGTCCTACAAGAGAAATAACTCAAGTTGTTGTTGTCAATACTCATATTGGTAATGACATTGCTTGCTTTACCTAATTGCTTACATTATTTCTTCAATATCTATGACTTCGGTTTTTAGTTGCTTGGGGAAGTTATTGGGTTTGATATTGGGTTGTGTGCATGTGAATTGGTGGTTCTTTCTTTTGTGAATTAAATGAATTAAGAGCATGTACATGAGAATAGCAAAAACCACCTTTTTAGCTATTTTACCTAATTAAAGGCACCAAAACAGCTTACAGCAGCCTAGGTAAACCAGAAGCAATTTTACCTCAACCCAAAAACCTCTCTAGATATACCGATCTACTGTTCACAAGCTATCCAATAAAATATTATTTTTTCTCTCTCCTTCCTCATCCGGTCTTCATGGTCCAGACTCCACACCACATCTGACCCTCTCCAATCCTCATCAGCTCGATTCCAAGTATGCCATGGCCGTGCTCCCGCAGTAGACGAGCGGCGGAGAGGGTTTGATTGGGGAAAGAGAAAGGGGAGAGCAGCAACGGGGAGAAGGATCGACGTCAACGAGGGAGAGCAACAACGGACAGATCTGCGAAATGATCGACGTCCATCTTCGTCCATTGATCTCGTTGGAGTATTTCTCTGGTTCTTCATCTCTGCAACGAACTATTCCTTGGGCTAGCTCTGACGATCGACGACGAAGGAAGTCTGGGATGTGGGTTGATCTCCAGCTCTCCGTTTTTCGTCCGTTGATCTGTTGGAGTTTCTGGGTGTATTTTATGATAGAGAGTTTTTTTTTTAAACTTCTATGATAGAGAGTCTGGTGTAGAGTTGAAGAAAAAAGTGAATTGGGAAACATAAAAGTACCTTTTTGGTAGGTAATTTTGCTATGCTTGATGTACATGCTCTAATTGTTGTAAGTATGCATGGGGAGATCAATTTTTTGACCTTATTATTCAATGTCAAAGTTGGACATCAAATCAATCACTTTACTTGAGCAACTGGTTCTTGATTGCCTTAATGCACCAAATTGCTTAACATAGCTGACACTGGCTTGAGTGACCTTGTCCTTTTATTGCTCGGTTCAATTGTTTTATTGTGCATTTTTATAATCATGTCTTCTGAGATGCCAGCTTTTTCGAATAGGTCAAAGTGCTTACGCTATGCCAATCAAGAAACAAGGATAACCTTGACGGTAATGCTATCATACCTGTTCTCTGAGTTGCTTTTATCAGCTGTTTCCTTTCCAATAGTGAGAAGATATGTTGAAAAATCACTTAGCTAAAAGGGCCCTATCTCCCTTCCTCCACCTTTTGCAAAGATCAAAGCCTATAACGACCTATTAGTAACTGCTAAGAAAATCTGTTAAAACTCATGTTTTTCTTATGTCATTTTCTTCTGTACATTGCAGAAGAATCAGAAGATAACCTGGAAAAAGTAGAGAGGTCGTATGGTTCCATCATGATGGAAAGACTGACTGGGAGTGAGGATGGACGGGTAGATCATATGCTTCAGGTACAACCTTGTACCTCTTGGCATCAACTTTTGAGCTTTCATGTGTTTTTCCCTTTGTAGGTTTAATTACTGTCATTGCGCGATCTTTTGGAATTGACAAACCTTTGCTTTCTTTGCATTCATTGTGGAATACATCCTATTCCTTTTTCCTATTCCTGACTAGAATATTAGGACAGTTTGCAGTCCATAATTTTTTGTTTTGTCCGTTGATGAGCTTTACTTTATGATGGTATGATGTGTGATACAGGACTTATCTTCAGTATATAATCAGATGTTTTCCACTTGTTTTTACTAAAGCCACGGGTATCTTTTGGCCCCATGATCTTGGTTATTTTGTCATTCAAGGAACCTTGGATTTTATCTGCGGTGCAATCTAAGACTTTCTTGTTGATTTAAGTTTTGGTTTGTTTGCTGCTGTGGTGTTTTCCCTCTTCACATAGCAATGCATTCATGCTTCATTCATTACAGATTTGTTTGGTTACGTTGTATTACTGAGATGTTGCATCATTAACCAATAACTATGTTGTATAGTATCAGTGAACACTAGACTTTTGTTGATGAGGATATGCTTTTGTACTGCTGTATTATATGTACTGTGTACCCATGCGTTTGGTGAATCGAGCACTTTTAGGCAAGTGATTATGAAGAAATGAATAATGGGAGATATACTAGCATATTCAAAAGATAAACGATTTACGTGGCTCGGCTTGTGCCTGTATCCACGGGCAAGGGTGGGCAAGATGGCGTGATTATTCACTATGAAGAAAGTTATTTTACAGGACTCCGGTGTGACCCAAACACCCTGAAATATACCCTATCCATCGTGTACCCAACACTTTATACAGGAGCTGACTCTATGTTTTATACTTCGTACTCCACTCTATTCGTTTCTCTTTTGTCTCTTAGGTTGTTTGGAACTGAGAAGTGAGGTCCCTTTTTATAGCAGAAATCCCAGGGACTAAAACTGCAGACAGAGAAAACCCTAGGGGCTAGAGATTTGAGTGTCGAATTTCTCCCTCCAATTCGGTTGAAGATAGCTCGTAATCTACTGCCAGAAGAATTGGCTAAATTATGGAGCCGTCAAAGTCAACAAGATGTGTTTGCTTGTAGATCCTTGAAAGTGCTATTTTGATGGTGTTGGTTACTAATGGGCAGAATTCTCTTAAATCAAGGACCTTAAACCAATTGGACCAGGAACTTCATAATCCAAAATGATGCCTTTGACACAAATGGACAAACTCGTATTTTGTATTCATCATGTAACGTTGGGATTGTAGCATTCATTCAGTTGCTTTTTTTTTTTTTCCTTTTCCCTTCCGCTCGCCGTATATATTTATAATGGATGCCTTGCTGCAGTTGACTTGAATTTCTTTCTGAAAATGCAGGATAAAACCTTTCAGCATCCATACATCTCAGCGATTGGATCACATACGTAAGTAACCTGTACCGTCCTTCGTTCCTCAATATGCTGCTCAATGATTTTCGTATTTTGGTGGTTATTGGAATAAAAAGTGGAGTCGCAACAGAAAATTTATCGAGTTCTCTGGTTTGGACACTATTACTGTACCGGCCTTTCAGTGTTCCTAGCATGTTATCTGCGTTCATGCATCATAGTATAGGGTTCTGCTCTGTTATAGTATTCTGCATCTCTGATTCCAGGCAAATCTTGATCTGTTCTTTGTATCTTGTAGTAACAGAAGTGTACTGATGTTATGCTCATAATCCCGGTCAGTTGCATTGTACCATACGTTTTTTCTGATGTAATGCTCACTTAAGTTACCACCCTATCCTTAACGGCATACTTTTCTCCACTGGATGGGGATGTGTGTGTTTGTGTGCCTACTGCTTCGTGTGTCAACTTATTGTAAAGTTCATGCTTCTTTAAAAACAGTAGTATGTTTCCTCCCACTTCGTTGTTACTGGAAGTTTATTTCCCAAGACAGGTCTCTTGTTGTGGAAGATAGCCACTATTGTCTGTCGTCTTTCTATCTACTTTCCCCAGACCATGGACACATCATTTTGCATAAATTTAGTGGGTGTCATTTATACTTCTAGGCATGATAATAATGATGAGAGTCTGAAAAGTGTTTGGCTCCATCGAGATTGCATTTTGATTTTACCTTGTGACAATTTGGTAGATAATGACGATAGTATACCTTCGACAACCTCCTCTTTTCCCCATCTCCGTCCATGTAAATGAAATGGAAATCACACATTAACTTATGCCGGATGATATGCATGAACCCCAGTTGTCATCCTTAATTATTTTTCTTAAGTGTATGGTTCTTTATAATGTAAAGGCTTCACACCCGCCACCCGTCCCTCCCTGCCAAAATATAAGTAAAGTCTCCATTGCAGACCAACAAGAACATGTCAATATTTTAAGAGTCGTGTCCTCATTCACCTTGTCTGCAGAAGATGGAACAATATGTGATACTTTTCTATCTTTGGCCCGTTGTTCTTAATGACTCAATTATTTATTGATTGCTTTTCTCCTCAGGAATTACTGGAGGGATGATGATACTGCCCTTTTTATACTGAAACATTTGTATCGAGATATACCTGAAGAACCTGAGTTGCAAGCCGGAAAAAAATCTGGCAGCCAAAAAAATGGTATCGGTTCGGAAGGCTGGTCAGACCAAAGAGAGGTTGCGGAGGAAGAACTTCCTTTGACTTTTGCTGATAAGGGTTTGATTAGAAGCTTCTCTGCAAGTGCAAGAAAGATCATGAAAAAGCAATGATGGTTTTCTCTCCTTTTTTCTTTGAAATGTATGTGCTAGTATCTGTAATTATTATTTGTTATTTGTACAATTGTGTTTTTAGCAATTTAAGCACTGGAGGCATCTCTGGAATGTTCAACTTTTTTTGTACCTGTATTGCAGTTGACAGGCTAAAAAGGAAGTTTGACATGCAGTTGGCTTGCTGTATTGCCGTTTCTTGTTTTTGGTTCATACTGTATATAACAGGCATTATAGGAGAGTTATATGGATGAATCCTGGTGGGTTGTAGATACTCTGTAGGCTGTATACCTAAACTGTACAAATTCGATTGTATCCATGCGTAGTTCATAATTAGCTAGTGTAGCGCACTCCAAAACTTAGTACACCTTCATTAAGCTCTACTTGGTGCGACCGTTGCATCATCCTTCGTACAGTCCCTCTGATTTAGTTTGGATTGAAAGTGTGACTAGTGTCTAACTATTTGCTTTTCCTTGGTTTAGATGGCTTAAATTACACCTAATGGTTTATATGTTGGACTTGTGCCCGGTGGGTTCGTCCAGATTAATGATTGGCACATGCTATTCATATAGTATTTAAAAGAGGCCGATAAGATTGTGTGGGTCGGTTCCACCTACTCAATTTTTAACACAACTTTTGACACTCCATCTCAACCATTAAAATCAATGGTTGAGATTAAAACTCAAAAGGATTGTACTCTCTCTCCCACTCCCAATCTTAGGTAATCTCTCCCTCTACCCTCACCAAATACACCACTGGTTTTCGTCCCACTCCAGCAGCTCTATCGCCGGCGACCCCATCTCCAGCAAATCCCTCTCTCCTCCCCTTACATCAATCTTTTTGGTTGGTACTTCATACGTTTTCCGTTTTACACAATTATTTTGTCAATTGTTATTCTAATCATTTTGCTCTTTTAAACAATTTCTTCTTTCCTTACATCAATCACTTTAAAGAGAACCTTTTGTGTATTACTCTAAAATTGCATCTTCGCCTATTTCATCCGTAATAAAAAATCAGATTACCTTCTGTGTATAATTCTAAAATTGCACCTTCACCTATTTCATCCATAATAAAAAATCAGATTTCACCAAAAACAGCGAGAAAGCCGTGGCGTGACGGCAGCAGGTGTCGCGGGGATTCTTTTGCTGAGAAGAAAGGAGAGGGAAGAATAGGAGAGAAAGGAGAAGGGTGAGGGAGAAGAAAAGTGGAGGATAATGGTGGTGGCACCTGCTGGCGGCGACGGCTGTGTTGCTTTTGCCATTTTCTTTATTGTTATTGGTTTTGTTCTTTAGAAACAGGGGGTGGGAGAGAGAGGGGGAGGGGGGTGGTTTCACCGGAGTGGGAGGGAAGCAACGGTTTGTTGGTTATGGTATAGAGAGAGAATAACGTAGATGGAGAGGGAGAGATTACCTGAGATACAATCCTTTTGTAGTTTTAATCTCAACCATTGATTTAATGGTTGAGATGGAGTGTCAAAAGTTCTGTTAAAAATTGTGTGGGTGACATAGATACAGAAATTTTGGATCTTTGGGCTGTATATTTAAAGCTCTCCAAATTGGGTGATTATAATCAGATTTCGTAAACCTGTCTTACGAATTGGAAGCTTTTAATTGAGAAGCGTGAAATTGATTTGTTTCCAACCAAATTGACCAAGTAATCATCGCCACAAACCCTAGTTGGAGCTACTTTTATTTAATTACTCCCCTGTCCCTAAATAAGTGTCTGGCGCGCAAACCTAAAGCTTCAAAAAAATGCATTTGTTTCATTAAGAAAATAATATTTTTTCACAAATCAATAGATGGCAATGAGTTCTATTAGATTGTGAAAAAAAATTAAATTTTTTAATAAAAAACATGCATGTTTTGTAAAGTTTAGTTTTGGCGCCAAACACTTATTTAGGGACGAAGAGGGCATTACCTATCCCTATTCTTGTTTAGGAAACAGAAATCAAACTAAGAATTATTTACTCCACTAACGCATTATGTAGCCAAATTGTGAGCAGCCCTAAGAGCATCCACAGTGGAATAAGCAAAAGTGAATAATCAAAACATGTCATATCAGATTTTGATTATTCATTTAGAGGTTGCTAAAATTAGCAATGTCAAATCTCACATTGATTATTTTTTGCTCATAATCAAAATCAATAGGACCATTGCTTCCTTCCATGAGTTTTCTCCAAAAATTTTCTCTTCATTTCACGTAAATCTTTTGAAAAACTAGTTTATATTAAAAACAGTTTTTATAAAAAAATATTTGTTCTTGAAAAAAGAGTTAATTAAACAGTTTTTGGAAGAAAAAAAAACAGTTTAAGTTAAAAACAGTTGGATAAAAAAATAGTTAATGAAAAAAATGTGTAAAAAAACAGCTTTGTGTAAATACAATTTTTTTAAAAAATAGTTTTAAAAAATTTGAACAGTTTTTATTAAAAAGAATTTTAAAAAAAGAGTTCATATAAAGACAGGTTTTTTTTTTAGAAAATGTTTCTGAAAAAATTAGGCACCATAAACATGTTTGTGTTATTATTATTTTTTTTACAAAATAGATAATCAATTTCGCTAGTTTATGAAAATTCTAGAAACACAAAAATTGCGTTTTTATTTGTTTTGAAAACACTTTCGGTAGCCCAAAAAACAAATAAACAAAAACTATTATGATCATCAAACATATTTTTTGATTTATTTTTTAATAAATAAACAAAAAACTGTCAATTTTACCAAACAGAGCCTTAGTGATTGCCACAAAAAAAAAATGTTTTTTGATCCAATTGCCACAAATTGGTACCACCTAATTATATCCAAAATATCTACTCTAATATAACTGGCTTAACAAAGTCTCAACTGACTCAAAACAACGAAGTGCTCGCACAAGACTTGAAACAATCCGTGAGCGCCTCGAGCCTAGAGTACTTCTTTGAGAATGCCCAACGCAAACTTGCAGAGCATTGAGGACCACCAAAGCCTCCACCATTAGGGCAGAGGAACCATTGACCTTACTACCTTCCTTCTCCTCAACGAAAGTAGCATTAGAGAGAGCACATCAAGGTGCAGCCCCCTTCCAAGTATGCGCACACCAAACACCATCCACCAAGAATTTTGGGATCACAGCCGAACCAACATCCTCTTTGCTCCCAAAGGAGGAAGAAGAGTGTATAATGGTCTAATAACAATTTGTGTTGAAGGAGAAAGTTGAGCACTTTGGTCGATAAATTACAAAAAGTTAACTGGTGGTAAATGAACGCGAGGAGGCGAACCCCACACATGACCTGAATCATAAGGTCAAAGTTTGCTCAATTTTTATGCATGTAGTTTGGGTTGAGAGCTACGATGGGGTACATATCTTTATATTTCTCAAATTTCTTAGAATTAATAACAATTCATCATAACTCTTGTTATCCCACCTGATCGATGATGAAGTCAGAGGCCAGGTCCAGGTTGAGTTCCAATCGATGCCGATTGGAGAGTCCAATCTGCGGCGATCTTCTCCACCAAAAACCATTTTGGGTATGGGTAATGATGCATACATATACACACATGAATGTATATTTTTGCATACTTACTATTTGTGTAATATTTGAAAAATTGTACAATAATACTATTTTATTATAGAACAGGTAAAATAGGTTGTATTGTTGGAGTGTTGAAAGAGATGTCGTTAGCTAAGATGTAAAATGTGCACTGTTGATTAGAATTTTTGGCTTTTTGCCTAATTTGATGCACTCAATCTTAGGGTTTGAACTGAAAATAGTTAAAGTACTGGGATACATTCGTGATATGGGTAAAGTACCAGGGTATTCTGTCTAATTATTTCAAGAATGCAACGTATCAGGCTATCAGCCAGGAATGAATTCCTAATTACCGAATCAGAACCAGTCGAAATATATTCTTAAATCAAACAAAATCCCGGCAACGATAGGAATAGGTACGTCCCTCTCTCTCTCTCTCTCTCTCTCTCTCTCTCTCTCTCTCTCGTCGTTTTAGCATTTTGTTGGGGACTTGGGGCCCTGCCGCCCTGGAGCGGTGGCTTTCTAGGCTCTCTGCCTAGGGCCGGCACTGGTCCTGAGACTTGAGGTTTTTTTTTTTTATCTCATTGCGAAATTTTACTGGTATTTTGTTTATATGATAGGTACTTTTTGCCTCCTACTATAGCAACAAGTGCTTGGGTGAATTTTTTCCTTGCTAAAATAGTACTTTCTCCAAACAAATTGGGGTTAATCTCATTTCTCGAAAGCTATGATTCTATTAAGGTGAATACATTGGATGGAAACATTCCTTCAGATCATTGTAATGCCATCCAAATGCCAATAAAATCGCGAGAGCATTTGATATGTTGAGGATGTTTTGCCCACATTAGAAATGGCACAAATACAAAAGGCTCATAGAAGATCAATACCAGACAATAGTTCCATCACAGAATCAACAACATGAAAGCTCCATTTGTAAATCTCAATCTCTGTTCTGTTCTTCAACTTCGGATGTTAACTTCTGAGTTCTTAGTTCTTACCATTGGCAATAACTTGATGTTTTCTAGGAAATGAGAAATAGGATTGAATTATCCACGTCAACGAGTTCTTAGTCGTTTCTTTGTGACCTCAACCAATGTTCTGTCTGTCCAAATTGCGTATTAGAAATATGAATGAATTCAGAAACCACCAGGAGTTCTTTGCCTCTTATCTTATATCTGAGATGCATGGAAATGCAACCATATGTCCTTCCTTTTTCCCTCCTTTTCGTCTCAGGTGAATGTGGCTTAGAAGACACGTTTTGTTTCATCTGCTATATTGTTTCTGGTTCTCAGTTCTTCTTTTAACTTATTGTACTTTCTTAACTGAACAAGGAAGTTTTTAATCACTGACTCAAACCCATTGTTGAATCCTACTCAACGGAATATGGAGGTACTTATGAAGTAGCTTATTTTGTCTAGAATTTGTATGGTTGCCTTGTAAACAGTTTCTTTGGTAAAATGTGCCCACTTATTAGTGACTCAAAGGCCTAGGATTCATACGTACGAGAAAATTGACGCAGCCAGAAGTGCAGTGGGAAAGTCTATTCTGGCACTACAGAACACAAATTCACTGTGTTCTCTTTAAGTAAAAAATGATGGAGCCTGAAATCTCACAGAACATTAATAGTTTATTCAACTGATTCAAGTTAAATATTTTGAGTGCATTGGAGAGCAGATTGATGGATAAAGAGAGGGCATAGAAGGGGAACAACTGGAGTTCAATGAAGGTTTAGAAGCCACAAGGAGAATAGAGGGGGAAAGAAAGGTGAGATAACTTTAGAGCTTCTGGGGCCAGTGTTCTAAATAGCGGTCTCGGTGGCCGCTTAGTTGCTGCCTAGGCGCTTGGAGGTACCTCGCTGCCACTCCAATACCCCTTGGCATTTGATTGGCGCCCAAGGAGGTTTGGCGGTGTTTTGCCGCCGTCTTGGCGGCCCTTGGTGGGCTCGGCGGCGTCTTTGGAGGCTTAAAATGTATACTATTAACCAAAAGGGCTAGGATCAAAAGTACAAAAACTAAAAGGGCTCATTTTGTAATTTCAAAATCATATCTATATGCAGTGACTGACTATTCGCAGCCCCGTATTTTCTCTCTTAGCCCACCTCATCGGTAAATAGTTGTTGAAAATCATACAAAACATTTTGGTAAATAGCTGTTGAAAACAAAATTATATTTCGGTAACTACATGTCGAAAATATGTTCAACCGTCGGTAAACAACTGCCGAACATACATTTTCGGTGAGTAGCTGTTGAAAAAAATATTATATTTCGGTAATTGGATGCTGAAAATGTATCTCAATTTCGGTAACTAAATGTCGAGTATAACTGAAAATTTTTAACAGGTTAAAAGAGAAAATACGAGACTGCGAATAGCCGCCCCTGTATGTGTTACAATTACATTTACATCCCCCGTTCAACACTCTAACACTCCAGGCGATCAGAGCTTCAGAGGCGGGAGACGAAACGAAAGTGAAGAACTCCAATCGATCAAAGCTCCAGTCTACGCCATCGTCTCTCTCTCTCTCTCCCGCCGGTATGTCTCTCTCTCTCTCGGCTCTCCCTTCAGTCTCGCTCTCTCTCTCTCGGCTCTCTGAGTCTCTCTTCAGTGTCTCTCTCTCACTCTCTCTCTCACAGTGATCTGCTCACACACACACAGTGATCGTTCTGGTGTTGGGTATTTCGCAGTCCCCACATATTGTGCCTGAATTTCGTAAATCGCCAAAATGTCAGTTCAAAATGGAAAAAGAAAATTAATCAAGAAACAAGAAAAGAAATTTTGAGAGCTTTCAGAAGTGTACATACCTGAATGGTTCTGTATTTCTGAAATCGTGAAATCGTTAGATTGTGAAATTTCTGTATTTGAGTATTTCTGATTGAGTTTTTTTTTTTGGTATTTAAAAAAAATAAAAAATAAACAGATTGTGCGACACTGCGAGTGTGACTTAAAAAAAAAAAAATGCCGAATTGCTTGGCGCTGCCTAGGCGGCTTGGCGCTTGGAGGTGGGTCTCCGCCCTACTACTGCCCTACTACTGCCAAGCGCCATTTAGAACTAATTAGAACATTGCTGGGGGACCTTGAAATCACGAGGAGAAGAAGGAAGGGGGGAAAAGGTATATGGCCGCATCCTCTGACCAAAATTATCGTTTCTCGCATGTTTGTTTTTCTCCACAATGACAATACTTAATCTAATTAATAGACTACCAAAAAAACCATAAAAGCAGATATAACGAAAATAGCCTTCGTACTCAAAGACTAGCAATTCAAGCCTACTTGTAGGTGCATAAAACAAATGACATCTCTTTCACACGGTTTAGGCTGCTCAAGTTAACTGAAAATAGAAAACTATATGATTCAAAGAACTATCTTCTTCCTCACATAACTTTTACTGCATGCGTAGTAGTTGCAACTTTCTCACATGGACTAGTTGGCCTAGGCGGCCGACTTTTAGAACACTGCCCCATATATTTAAGTTTTGTTACTTGACAACTTTTGCTAACTAGTCCCATCTCGATGGCCCAAGGGTATCTTGAAAATTGGACTAGGCAATCAAAAGGGACAAAAGAAAATGCCGGACGGACTTAAAGCGGATTACAAAACTTCAAAATAGAGCGAGGGTATGAGTTGCCGCGCTCTTTTAGTTTAGGTTTGGCATATTCTCTCCTCTGGATGGGGCTAAACTAATCTCTTCGTATCCATCTAGTTATTATTTTTCCTCACACAGTCACACATCATCTTTTGCATTATGACCAAATTGCTATGGTCTACCCAACAGAAAATCACACATCCTTGATGGCTACGTCGCACCATATTATGTCAAAATTCCTGTTGACTATGAAGAAGAAAACTAAACTGTGCCTAGCAATAGGTACCTCATTGCCTCTCTTAAACCTTGCCAATCGGTAGCCTCCTCAAAGATTATATTTTCGCAGCTACCACTGTCAATTATAAGGAGAAAACTTGGTATGATAAATATTTTTAACCAATCCTCTGAATTCTCGTTCTTTGGAGTTAGCTCTTCCGCAACACAAAGTTACGAACCAACATCCCGATACACCATTGCCTCTTCATCACCTCCTACTTTTCAGATCTTCCTCTTCATCATCTTCTTTGTTCTTCCATAAATTGATAACTCTTTTCCTTATCGACTATTGGTTTTCCTTCGGCTAGATGATCGATGACCAGGCTCCCTCACCTATAACAAGCCCTCTGCCAAAAGGTTCAACCTAAGATCTGAAGAAATTGGACACTTTTTTTCCAATTGATTCTCTCTTTGGATCAAGCCTCTTCTTGAGTAGATGGTAGACTCTCTCTCTCTCTCTCTCTCCCTCTCTCTCTCTGCGGAAGTGCGGAAGCAGTTGAACATTGGTTCTCTCAGGTGATCTTTCTCTTTTTCTTCTCCTCCAAAGAGAGGACGGACTTAACTAGTTTGGAACTTGTAGTTTTTTTCCCGTGCCAAAAATTATGGTGGCCCAAATCCATTTAAATTCTGAATATTCTGAATTGGTGAGTTGTGTGGTTTGTTTTTCACACCCAACTGAGATACCAATGGGTTTTCTGGAACCAGGTTTTTTTCAATTCCCAAATTCAACGCTAAAGGTTTTCACTTTAGCTATTTTTTATTTAGGTTGCAATAATTCTGCACTTAATGGACGGCAGATGACCATTGGAGCTTTCAATTCCCAAATTCAACGCTAAAGGTTTTCACTTTAGCTATTTTTTGTTTAGGTTGCAATAATTCTGCTCTTAATGGACGGCAGATGACTATTGGAGCTTTAAAAATGCTTTTTGTTTGAGGAGGTGGCTGCTAATATCTTGTACGAGTAATAACAATTATCTCTTCTGAAAACTTGAATTTTTCGTATGAACTTGAGTTGTAGTTGCCCAGCAACTGCTTATTTTTGGCAATATATGGCAACCCGATATCGTATCTGGATATGCCCGAGAATTGAGCAATTCAACCTCATTAAGGCCTATTTTGTCCCTTTCCAATTTAGAGTCTGCCTGCATAACGTGTAGGTCATTTCTTTCTCCTAGTGATGGGGTATGCTGCTGTAATAGGTTGACACTTATTTTCTCCGTGGATGATTGAGTGTGCACATTGGGTGATGCTTGCTGAAACTACGTTGACTGAGTTTGATTGTGCATGCTACCCCAATGTCTACTTGTCTAAAACATTTTCTATTATGTTTTCTAGAGCCGGTACCACTCCTGAAATTTTACTCAGTGATAACATAACATACTGTCGTTTCTGTATGAGCAAAAAGAAAAAAAAAAAAGAAAGAAGACAAGAAAGAGTGCTTGAGGCATAGCCCAAACATAACCAGGAAAAATTGACCTAGTACTACAATTGGAAAAAACAAAATAAAGCAAAACAAAAGCTAAGGAAAGGAAAGAGATTTGATTCTTGCACTGTTTTTTGGTACTTGAGAAAAGAAGAGAACATAATTAGTTTCCTCCATTTGGTGAAATGAATGTGAAGTAAAACTCATTGGAACGTTATTTCCTCCTCAATTTCCTTACTGATTCTCTCCTATTTTTCATCAGTTCCTTGCATTTTAGCTTCTTAATTCATTTCTTCCCTTGTCTCTCTTTAAACATACAAGTGGAAATCACTTTCTTGAAGCTACTTTCTTTCTATCTTTTCCATTTCGAAAACAAGGAAAGTGGATACTTTCTCAAGAACTTCTCTCTCGTTTGTTTTCTTTCTTTTCCGAAGTACCAAACATGACCTTAATTGTTATGAAGGGAGAAATTCCTAAATTAGAACGAATTAATATTCTTTTTGTGCCTTCTAGTAAGGGTGTCTTCTATTTCGTTTTGTGTTTCTCCTTTTATTATTTAGTGGCATCATTGATTTTTGTAAGATACTTTCTTGCGCAGTAGAGGCAAAAATAATATTGGTGTACTTTTGCTGAAGAAAGTTTGTGAAAAGCAAAACTAGAACCAAAAGTTGAAAGGAAGATAACAATGGGAGCTTCAACTGGAGCAAAACTTTCTGGGATGCAGAAGCAGGTGCTTGGTCTATATAGAGGGTTTCTGCGAGCAGCACGTACCAAATCCCCTGAAGAGCGGCGCCAAATCGAATCAATTGTGTCTGCTGAGTTTCGCTGCAACTCCAAACTAGTTGATCGCAAGAATTTCATCTATATAGAGTACTTGCTTCGTCGAGGTAAGAAACAACTTGATCAGCTTAGCAGCCCTGATACAGTTGGATTGTCATACCTCAATGTATCTAATCCCCAAACTAGAAAATCATAAACCAAGAAATCTTATGGTCGTCACTTGTTAATCATTGTCTCCCATTAGTCATTGAGTTGTGCTATTTTTTGTTGATTGTTGTAGACATGGAAAAAATAGTTTTTTTATTGGTTACACGATAATAGAGAATAAAATCATATGAATTTGTCACGTGAGAGCAGTTGCATATTACTTACTGAAGACTTGAAAATTGATGTTTTGACATTCATTTGTATTTTCCATATACAAGATTTAGTATAGAAACCAAAGACATAAATGTCAAGGGCATATTTCGACCGCCAATTATATGATGCTTAACAGCAAATCTGTCACGAACTCATTCCCCTTCATTTTTTCCCTTATAACTGGGGTGTCGGGTCAGCTTATGCGCATTTTGTTCCATTCAGTTAGAAAACCACTTCCAGTGGGCTAGTCTCCACTCCTGCTGTGAGTGCTGGCACAAGTGCCTCTCATCTATTGGATATCCTGCTAACTCCTTATGGTGATGATGACAATGATGTTGCATAACCACGGGTGGTGGAAGATGTTGCAGGAAGTTAAGGGTAATTTGGTGTTTTGGCTTACCGTCGAGATGGTAAATTGCAGTGTCATCACGATTAGGGGACAGTCTCTGCTAGGCGAGGTTAACGTAATTTTTGGGCTCCAAAGGAGTCTATCTTAAATATTAGTAGTTGTTTCATGTTGTTTCCTTTCCTTTTCTTCATGAGTTCATATGCTGTTTATTATTGAGGGCAAATCCTTCAGGTATCAGTTTTTCACATATTCTCCTCTCGCGTTTTGAAAATTTTACACTGGCCTCGCCTATGGGGACCAATCTAGCCATGTCCGCATCATTTGGTGCCCTTAAATATTCTTCTGAACAGACTGTAACTACCGCATTGACGACCTTTGTAGACTCTCAATTGTGGTACTTTTGCCAATCCTTAGGTAATTGTCAATGCTATCTGCCAGTACTCCGTAAGCATGCATCCTCATAGCAACTGTAATTTTTTGAAGGGAAGCCAAACTAATCATTCCAACGATTGGTTTGTGGATGAAGTACGGATCATATGTTTTTACTGTAGATACATAATATGGACAAAAAGAGATCGATTCATCCGAAACCTCCTCCTGAACAGTTTATGGGGAATATAGGAGGATTAGCAAAATACTGTTGAAATAGTATGTTTTCTCTATCGACTCGATCACAATCAATAGCTGCGTGGCCATGGACGGGACCAAGACATCTCGTTCGTCTTTTTTTATGTAGTCTCCGTCCTTGGAGAGCAGCTATTGCCAACTTCTGCAATTCATATCTCTAGAATCATATTGAGTTGTTTATAGCTAGTCATATTTTGTTTTCGAAAGAAGAATAAGTGAATAGACAAACTAAAGAGTGTAGTCCTTTTTCTTTTTAACGGTTAGACTTGTTAAAAGACAAAGTAGCAAATAAGATAAGTTTGCATTATACCCCCACATTTTGGAACAAATTACGTAATTTCCGTTTGTCCTTTTCCGACACCATGAACTTTCTTTTTCTGCATTTCCCTTCTCACACCGTCCATGGCAAACTCCCACCATTGGTCTCATCATGAGAACACTATTCTTTGAACAATTAAAAGTAATTGTGATGAGAATTCTTTGAACAATTAAAAGTAAGCAAAGTGTGAGTATGAAACGGTTTGCCAATAGTAATGGCAACTGGTGGAAATTTGTACGCCCCGTTCTCTTGAACTTAACTTAAATCTGAGAGTTTTGTCCTTATTTGAATTTTTTTGGCATTTGTTAGTTTTATGCCAAACATTTGGGGGTTATTGATTCGTCATTTTTGCTAAAAAGTGGTTTTTTTTCAAAATACTTGGGTAAAAGTAAAAAAAAATTATTTTTCCGATTCCTCTCGTTGAGACGAATCAATAACTCACAAAAGTTTGGCTTAAAATTAACAAATGCAAAAAAAAATTCAAATAAGGGCAAAACTTTCAGATTTAAGTTAAGTTCAAAAGGATGAGTCCGTAGTATTAGAACCCGGTGAGGCTCAATGACAAACGTGTTAAAGATTGAGGCTCTTTTCTAAAAAAGCAAAACTGTGTATTTCACTTTACATTCAAGTCCCTGTATTCCAAAGGCTTGCACTAGAACTCCATTGAGACTCTCATGTGTCATGCACCCTCTATAGCCACCGCCCTTACCATCATGAGTCTGTTAAAAACCATCACTAAAGCCGAGTTCGGCTCCTCTCCAATCCATAGGGAATTGGAAGATCCTCCTATCTCAATTTAATAGTCAAGATTACCCAAGTAACTCTAGTATCAAAGCTCATATGGTATTCTACGAGCACCCAATTACTCCCCAAATATTTTTCAATTACATAAGTGTATGTCTTCCCTCCCCGTTTTTTTTGAACGCCAAAAAAAATCATTAATCTTCGAAGTTGTTACAAAAAATTCATTAATTTTTTTTTAACGACGTCTTCTCTCCCTGTCAAATCTACCTCTGAAAAACTATTTTTTGTATTGCTTATGGGGATTTTTTTGGACCGATATCACATAGCTCATGAGAAATTTTTACTAATATTATATCAATAATTTCTTTTTCTTTCAGCATGATTTTTTTCACTGATATTATCTTATTATATAGCTCGTGAGATTTTTTTTTATACATACTAGTGTATTTCCATATGTGCTTTGCGCTGTGTCGTGTGCTCATTGATGTAGTTGTTCTTGTATATAAGAAAGTTGAAATTAAGATTCAGTTATGGAAATTAGAAAGAAATCGTAAGAGTAAGTAATTGAACTTAAGATAATTTTTACAAAAAAATTGTTTTCGAAGAAATGCAAAAGGAGTTCTTTGATTAACCCTGTGAATCTGAGTGTTATTTGAACTTGCATCTGTTATTAAAGTTACGATATGGAGTTTTACTAATGTTTGGAATTTGGTAAATTGGTGCCTGGAACGTGATGACAACTGGGTAACATTTTTGTGGAATAATAGGGTACTAGTAAAATACCATATGAGCTTTGGGGCTCAAGATACTAGAGTATCCTGACCATTGAATTGGAATTGGAGGATGCTCCAATTTCCTATGAATTGGAGAGGAGCTAAACTCACTAGAGCCCTGCCAAAACCACCTCATCTGCTACTAATAAACTTGTCCCTCTCTTTTGCCCTACCACCTAAGTCACATAATGAATGTGCACATAGATGAGCACTCCTGCAAGCGTAAAAGCGTTTTTCAAATCAGTTCAAGCTACTAAAATTTGCGAAAATGAAGATTGAGAGCTTAGGAGGCGCTACATTGACCCAAGGATGGTCAGATGAACACCCCAACCTTAAAAATCATACTCTACATGTGAAACTTGAGAGCTGCTAATGGCATTGAACACCCTCTAAGCCTCCATGTGAACACCCTCAAAGACTTTACAATAAGTTTCTGGAGCCACAACTGAATTTGAAAGCACAAGTGCAAAACGAGAATTGAGCACGTAGGACGCCCCTAGGTCTGACATGTACTCAACATTTAATGATTAATCACCACCATGCTTATGTAAAACGTAACAGTGGTAACTACTAGTAGATTGTGTTGGATAGACCAAATGAACAATTTGGATTGTAATTATGATAAATCACCACGGTACTTATGTTAGAGCTGTGCTATGTGCACAGCAAGCTGTGCACAGCAGCTGTGCACAGAGCACGTTTTTTCCCGTCTCGGATCGCGCAAAGATGATCGGAGCCGTTCATTTTGTTCAAAATATGTCGTTTAAGGGCTCTGTAAAAAATAAACTTCATTCGATATCGTTAGAGGCGTTAACAAAACACCCAAAATCACTTCAGAATTTAGGCCATTCTGAAGTGATTTTGGGTGTTTTGTTAACGCCTCTAACGATATCGAACGAAACTCATTTTTTACAGAGCCCTTAAACGACATATTTTAAACAAAATGAGCGGCTCCGATCATCTTTGCGCGACCCGAGGCGGGAAAAAACGTGCTCTGTGCACAGCTGCTGTGCACACTTGCTGTGCACATAGCTTTTCTGCTTATGTTAAGGGGCACTCCGTAGTCTATTATTGCACCACAGGGACTTCAACTCCCCCCATGTACATAATGAAATTCTCTAAATTCGTTGAAGTTTTCATATAACATGTTAACACTATCGGTCATTTTTTTAAGAGTTTTCGGTTCGGTCTCAAGAGCATGAAAAAACTTCTAAACCAATCTGATACGAACCGAACCGAATCGAAATGTACATATAGGATCAATTAAACTGATACGGGTTTTGATATTTTAATAATCTTAGATAGGGGTTTGAATAATTTAGCAGTCATGGATAAGGGTTTTGATAGTATATTACTATATTTTAGTAGTAGTCTAGAAGCCCAACCCAGAAAATCCCAAAAAAAATAAAAAAATACAACAAAATCTAATCGATTATAATCGACCAAGTATTTTGACCGGATTTGATTTTCATCGTTTCTAATTCGGTTCGCTATGCCTGAATCCTCTAACCGAACCGAACCGAACCGAACTGAACTGAACTGAACTGAACTGAACTGAACTGATTTCACCCTGCTAGTGCGAGTTCTCTTCACAAACCGAGTCTGGCACCGGGTCATAGTTTAAGGGGTATAGTGTAATTTGAAAATTTTAAATACCTCCACTGCGCGCATTTATTTGGCTTTAAAAAGGAATTGAAATGACTTGGATAAACCGAGTAGCGTGAACAGAAGACGAGTTCCGCAAATGGAAATGGCGCACAAGAGAGGTAGTAGCAGACAACCAGTGCCGTCGAATCGCTCCAATGCTCTGAATTCAGGCAATTTCCATCTTCTTCTACTCCTTTTTTCGACCTTAACTTATATCACATATCGATTTTTTGTTTCTTCGCTTTTCGAAACGATTTATTGGAATTGCTACGTCTGGTTTTATGCCACGCACTAAATTTTGAAATATATCAAAATTTCAGAAGATTCAATCCGAATCTACGAATACTCGTTCCAATTTAAGGACCTCTAGTAATCGTAGAAGTTATGGTTGCAATTATTTCACTGTAATTGAAGGTCTGATTCGATGCCAGAAAGGTCGTACTGAATCGTATTTCATATGACTGGAACGGTTCCCCGATCATTTGTTGCTTAGATTTTGTGATAAGCTTGAGGCTTTTTTTTGGTGGTAAATATGATAAGCTTAAGTAATGCAAGCGTAAGTTATGGAAGGGAGCTAGATTGAGAGGAGTAGGCCAGATATCCCTCAATATTTAACTTTTTAGGACGGAAATAAAGAGGATTATGGGAGATTTTCGCGTCTTGGAGTCTGGAACCATGGAGTTTCTCAATATTAATGTTAAGAAGTTCAGTCGATTGATGGCTTTGACTTCCTTAAAAATGATTCTGAATCTGAGGAACAAGTTTTTTCAGTTTCTTACTTTTCTTAGCTAGTTAGTCGTATGTGTTAATGGAACACTTGATCTGGTAGTAAACATGTTGGACTTATAAGCAATCTGTGACTAAATAGTAGTATTTTAATTTGACGTAAGTGCAGATGTGTTTATGTAATGATGTACTATTCAAGTAATTATTGTTGAGTATTGGTACAAGTACAACTCTGAAATTTAGGAAAACAAAACTTAATCCTTTTGTTGCGTTTTCTGATTATGGACAACAAACATAGCAGTTCTTCCTCTGAAACAAGAACATGCCTAATTGGGCGCCGTGTCTGTATTGGAGCATGTATTGCCAACGAATATGCCGTGGACACGCTAAGACGCATCATTACGTCTTTGTTCTAAACCTATCCATTGGTAACTTTGCTCCATGGTTGACCCTAGAGAATATTGTTGTACTTTTTTTTTACCACTAAAGGCATTATTTCCTTACTTGATAGTGGAAAATAGGTATTCAAACTGGCAGAATAGAATGTAATGAATTGTATTTTATCTTGTCTGTAGCCCAAACCATCATGCAATAACCATCATGCAATTTGAAAGTTGCAGTTATGGTTTTTAATTAACTGATGTAGGACAGAATTGAAAGAAGAGTAAGATGAACAAAATAAAAAGAGAAGGGGCTATTTTGATGTTGTGAACAGTGGACGGGAAGAGTAGAGAGATAAAAGAATTCTAGGCCTCACACCTAGATAACCTTGGGCATCACACCTAGGACCTCTTTAGCATCACATTAAAGAAAAAAAGGATTGCGTCACACAATCTTGAAAGCTTAAAACTGCAGGTTTTCTTATATATTCATACATGCCTTTGTACTCTTGAATTATATCAATTTATAGGCTCCTAATGTGTTTAATACCGAAGACTGTTCCAATTCCCTAGATGGCTGGATAGGATGAAAGTCTTAAGTGATGGTTGAATTCATTGAATATGTGGTCAAACATCATTAAATGAACCGTCACAAGGCTTGTGAATTCATTGAATATGTGGTCAAACATCATTAAATGAACCGTCACAAGGCTTGTGAAAAGTCACAGCCTTAAATGTTCCATCCAATGTCTAGTTAATATCCCGAGTAGGGCCTTCATCATCCTTTCTATGCCAAATTAAGGCTTGGGCCTTAGAACCATCCAGTCCAGCCTTTTATAGACTTTTACTATTTGCTTTAATTTTTCATCAATTCAATATGATGCATTGAAAGCATATATGCTTATTCTAAACACTTGATGGCCATTACATGTTGTTATTACACTTCCCAATAACATATGTGCAATTCACCTATAAACCAATGTTCTAATAGTCGCTAGGCGCTTGGCCACCTTAAAGCTTCAAGGCCTTGTAATTGGCAATTGATCGGCCCATATCAATTAGTAATCGGCGATTAATCAGCGCATAACAGTTAGTCGGATCTAGTCAGATAGGCCCCGCACCGATTAATTCCTTTTTTTGGAACACTGCTGTAAACTATTCAACAACATGTGGATTCCAAATGTGAATTAGTTGATAACTCTGTGCTGCCTTTTGTTCTAAGCGGTACCTGATTATCTGTAAGGGATTGTGTTGATTCATGTTATTCAGGTGGTATAGGGATTTGTATGATGAGTAACGCATGGAAAGAAGAGCAGCACCCGGCCTTCATCAGCTTCATCTCGTCCTTCCTTAATGCAAATTCCTTCCGGCTCAACTTTGTCCCAATTGCCCCTGTAATTGCCTTCCCACAATCAAGTTTAGCAATAGAGTGGCTGATCCTTTGACTATAGAGTTTGATATTTGTAGGATTTTATTCTCAACTGTGGGGCATCAGTAGCTTTCATGTTTGTGACAAACTGGGATTGCAGTGACACTTCACCTGTCTTTGGCAGGTAATCTGATTTTCTTATTTGATCCTTCTGTTTTCTGATCAACTTAATGTGGTCTGTTTACTACAGAGTTCAGAAACTGAAGGAGCAGTTTGCAAACCTCTATGTGGTTGTTACGCTCCCAACAAAGGAGCAAAATGATTCCTTTGTTCGCTCGTATTTCAGGTGAGATTTTCGGTAAACTGCCATATTGATGTCTCCATAACATGGCTATATCTGATTTTTAAGAAATTGGATAATGTTTTGCTTTGTTGAAGATATGGAATGGTGCTTGGTAGGCCAATGTTTGTGCTTGTTCAAGACTTAGAGATGGGTTTTGAGAAGATTTTGAAGATTGCACATGCTCGTGGGGGTAATATCCTGTACTTTAAAGGTAACTGTAACAAATCTTTTAAAGTTGATCTGTTAACTTGACAACCTATGTTGCAGTATGCAAGCGGCAGGATGCTGTATCAAAAATGAAGGCTGAAGTAAGTAAAGTTGACATTCGTCTTGTATGGTTCTTATCTGCGGGCAGAGTGCTATCTTTCTCAACTTCTGTTGTCCAAACTTACCTAAACAATATGTCCTTCACTTGCAAAGAGGGAGGGATCCATGCAACAGATCGATGCTTTTCTCAGTGTGGTCACATCCATACCTGGCATTGATAACCATGATGCAAATACGGTAAGATATCTGCACTCCTATCAACTTCTCTCTCTGGTTTATTTTATCTTTCTTGTTAGTTAGTATTTATGCTTGGCATCTCCTGATTCCTTTATAATTTCAGCAGAGATGGAATTCTCTGGTACTTTTGTTAAGTTTTGGACTGGATACAGTTTGTTTGCTGAACTTCTTCATATGCTACTATGCTTATTAGTTATGAATATTGTAATGCATAATAACTATGCCAACTTTCTTCCTTATTTCTCCTAGTAGATCTGACTACTATCAACTGAAACGGAGATTAACAAATTCCTCTGCCCGCTCCCTGAAACGCTCTGGCCCCAACTTCTCTTCTTTCTCTTTTTGAAAAGAACCATCTGTTTTGCATAAAACAGCCAAGCGAACTTTACAAAAGTGAGAGTCAAAGGAGAACCCATATCTACGGTGGACAGATCTTTCTTGACGCCCATAAGGAGATGTTTGCTGAAACATGCACAGTCATCAAGCTCAAAGTAACGCACTTCCAAAAGCAAACCTTTTGTTTTTCAAACATTCTGAGAAACAAATCAAAGCTCAACCATGATGGAACAAGATTACCCTGCAAGTAGCATAGTACTAAAACAAGAAACATAACCTAGTCTATGATCGCAATTAAGCATCATTATCAAGATTAACTACTCTAGTTTCTCAAGTCCATCAAGAGAGTTGATAGGCAAATCGACAAGCAGATAAAAATTATATACTACAACACAAATAACCATGGAGTCTAATTTTCGTGAAGCCTGTTGGGGTTTGGGTTGTCTTAGCTGGATTTTTTGGTATGTCTCCATTCATTGCTTTGTTTGTAGGTCAGTAGTTAGCACAAATTTTAATCTTTTCTCTTCAGTCTATTGGGCCTATGCACGCACCTGTTGGCCTGTATTTTGTTCGAGGGCTTGTCCCTATGTTTTGTACTTTTTGCAACCTTTCTATTGTCAATGATGATTTGCTTTCCGAGAAAGTGGAATACACAGAGAGAGAGAGAGAGAGAGAGAGAGAGAGAGAGAGAGAGAGAGAGAGAGAGAGAGAGAGAGAGAGAGAGAGAGAGAGAGAGAGAGTTTCCCAATTTTTTCTTCCTTCTAATCTTTCTCTCTTTCGTTTTGTGGTTACTTGTAAATGGTGATGCAAAGCAAGAAGGAAAATTTTCCAATTGTGCAGATTCTGTTTTACTTACAAATGTATTGTGTAGTTTTTTTGATAAGTAATGTATTGTGTAGTTGTGGGTTATCATTGATTGTTCGTACATTCGTAAGGATGTTAAAAGCTTACCATATGTTATTATACAAATATGACTTTCTTTAGTAATCATTTATTTCTGAAATGTAAACCATTCACTAGGGCATTTCTATATCGCTGCAGGCCGAAACCTCAGGTTAAGTAGAGAAAACTGCGGTCTACATTGTTTATCTATGATGATACTAAATTTAGTTTGATTTGACAGTGGCAAATTACCAGTTTAGATCCATCCATCAGTCCTACATCGTTCTGCTTTGTGAAAGAAAGTTGACTATGTCTACACGTTAGATGTTTCATCATGTCAAATCCTCCACTACATCTGGTAAATCAATCATATTGTGGGAATCAGAAAGCAAGCATATACTGTAGGCAGTGAATCTTCATTTAACCAAAGTTCTCTGAAATATTCTGTTCACATTTTGATGGCTCAAGAAGGGGTGACTAACTTCTTTGACGTCTTACCTTTTCATTTCAGCTTAATCAAGCCATAGGTTCAATCGAAGCAATAGCTAAAGCATCCAAGGAATTAATCTTGGAAAATACAGACCTTTCCGCTGACAAAGCAGAGACGATATCAAGGTTTCTCAGAGATCCAAAGTTTTACCTCAGTCCAAAGATCTTTTGACAGAACAAGGTAATAGTTTTTCGAAAAAAAGAGAAGCTTTTCAACCTTGACAGATCAAGTGAATACTCAAATTTTTACTTCAGTCCTAAAGTCATTTGACAGAACAAGGTAATAGTTCTTCGAACAAAAGAGAGAAGCTTTTCAACCTTGACGGATCAAGTGAATACTCAACGTTTTGCATCACTCCAAAAAGAAGACGACTGTGACAAGCTTTTTGAATTCTTGTAAGGAGGTTCTTGCTGTTTTGGCGGATCGGGGATATGTACATGGTACAGAATAAGGTGAACTCTGGCTCAATGTTTGGGTCGTATTGATGCATGAGGAGGTGCCGTAAAAAAAATATTCACTTTGTTACTACTGTATCACATTTTTTTTTGATCCGCGTATTTCTTGTTCATACTTCTATTCTTACTATATATGAAACATGGACACCGCGCCAGAGGTCATGTACTGGTGTCAGACGCTACCACTCTCTGGACACGTCCGACACTCAAATCAAAAGTGTCGTATTTTCTCAATATTTGTCAGTACTCTAGAACACGCTTGGAACACACTATGACACTCTTGGGATGCTTAGAACTTTTGCGGGACACATCCTGGCTGTCAAAACCTTTGGACATGATGTTTGAGGCCTATTTGTGCATTCATATATGATTGGAGAAATCCCTAATTTTGAGCACACTCTTGGGTTATCTTCTCCTTCTTATGACTCTGAACCTTGTAGATGACGTGTGCTTAGACCTTAAAACGAGTTTATGAAACTGGGACAGTTTTGAACCATAGTAGTTCTCATCATTCTGTTTTGCTGAAATTTACCTTTTCGCCTTTTCGGTAATGTCAAACTCAATGAAACACGCTGTGAACCATTATAACTTCAACTCATAACTCATAAGGAGTTGATATGACTTGTACAGCTCATGAATCAGCTTTTACTATGTGTATATGGTCCGGACCGGACACAAGTTCTTGAGCTGCTCAAATTATAGTATTGATAACAGCTTAATTTAGCCTTGATATTGCATTATTCAATAATATCGTAGCTTATGCGGATTTCTTTATATGTTATTCAGGGGAATGTGATTGAATACTCAGATCTACCATTGTGTGTGACAGACTGTTGTCCTCTTGCCTCGAGGTGGAGAGCTTCCGCGGTTTCACAACATTTTTGTAAATGCTTTGGAACTTTTTGGGACATGTAACTCCTGTATAAGTTGTACTCCTTTTTACTCGAGAAAAAGATTGGCATGGCAATAAAATCAAATGAAGTTTGTTTCTTGTTAGAATCAAGACATACATCCGCTAATGTATACGCATATTGCAGTACTACTGCAGTTTCGCACAGCAGATGTCAACTATCGACAGATCACGACCACGTCTCATACGGGGATGGGATGAGCTTGTGATGCATGTCTTAGGTTTGTGCTATGTTTAGCTCTTGTGTTTTTAGTAGGACATCTTGGAAAACGAAGGATGTCTGGAATTCTGTTACATGGCAAAGGATTGAGAGAGAGATTCCTACTATATGTATATGTTGCACATGTTGTGCAGGAAATGAGTTGATCAGACCGCTGGATTGAAACATTTTTTTCTGATAGAAAAAAGATTTTGCATTATATGCTGACTCTAAGGGGGTGTTTCCACTAACAAAAAAAAAAAATACTAAAAATTTAACGCATTTTACCATCTCGTTTCTCTAACAAATAAGTTTCAGTATTTTACCATCTTGTTTCCACTTACAAAAAAATTGTCAACAAAAACATTTTTAATTATAGTAACTCTACTCACAAACCCATCAAAAACTTATCCACTACCGGAAACAACTGGATATTTTTCAACAATGTATTCACTACCGGAAATACCGAAATACCTAACAACTTCTCAACCACAAATAAAAATTTACAAATTTTTCACTACCGGAAACACCCCCTAAGTTGAGATTGATGACTGCTACACCACCTGAAACAAATGATCTCCATTTTGAATATTCACTCCTGGAAACAAAAATTACGTCTAAGGATAGAAAAGTGCATGTTAATTCCCATTAAGAATGAACTCAGTTTTTATTTATCTCTAAGGACGATCAAATTATGAAGATTATCCTTTTTACCCTTCAATAAATATAATTTCATACTTTATTATTTTTTCCTATTACAGGGTAGGGTACCCTAATGTAGGGTAGGGTATAGGGCTAGGGTATCCTTCCCTAGGGCTAGGATAGGATACCCTATGGTTTAGGCACTTTCATAGGGTTTTATGGTGCATTTTCTTATTATAGGATTTTATTGATTTAGACACTTTCAATGGGTTTAGAGTTTTAGGCACTTTCATAAGATACCTTAGGGTTTAGGTTTAGGTATTTTTATATGGTACCTTAGGGTTTAGGTTTAGGCATATATTTTCATAAGGTTTAGGGTTTTAAGCACTTTCAAAGGGTACCCTAGGGTTTAGGTTTAGGCACGTTTTAGTGGTTTAGACATGTAACGCCTCTATATTTTAAACGAATATCGGCAGCATAAATTATTATTTTTCGAAAAAGATTTTTTTAGTCAACCAAATAAACACGGATGTATCAACATAGGGATTTCTTTATTTCAACTCAAATTGAAAATACAAAAATTTTATTCAAAGGTAAACGTTGGTCTGACAAGCATTCAGCCGACTTCTCATGGAAGATACTGACTTGAAAAAAAAATACTTATTTAACCTTAATAAAATCTGGCAATTTATTGAAATAACTTCAGAGCAACTCTAGTCTTGATACCGATCCCAAGCATACTCGGTCTCCGCCCCTAGTATTCTTCCTGTGTCAAACTGCTCCACCATTGAATCCTACATACTCTGGCAAATTGATTGTCGAAGCAACTGATTTACCAGGATACAAACTTATCCGTGAGTGATAATTCACTCAGTAGAATAATCCTAACCCTACTAACCCCTTACTTTACAGCTAAGCAGTCTTATCACAATTCATATGGAAATAATAGAACGACGAGCATTAAATAAGTAAATCTATTAGCAAGCCTTTAAATTATCTTCTTTTGAATCTCACATTTCATAATTATACCTACACCATAGTATCCATCGTCTTACGAACTCATATTTTAAATGTCCTGCTACCTTCAATATCATGAGGTATTAGTACACTATCCACTCAATTCAGGTCCATCAGGCTGCCCTCAAGGTCCTGCCAGGCTACCTTCAATACCTGAGGTCCTGCCAGGCTACCCCTGAGGTCCTGCTTGGCCACCCTCACAATTCTAGGTCCATCAGGTTGCCCTAAAGGTCTTGCTAGGCTACCCTCAATACCTGAGGTCTTGCTAGGCTACCCCTGAGGTCCTGGTTGGCCACCCTAGCAACACCGGGTCTTTTAGGCTACCCTCAAGGTCCTACCAGGCTACCCCTGATCGATACGGGGTCTTGTCCTGCTAAGCCCACAACCTTCATCTGTTTTTCCTTTTCCTTTTTCATTAACAATTACAACGTCTGCATAATTCTCATTTGAAACCACCAAGCGAACCAAGTTCTGATCCAACAAATACAACAATCAAGAATCCATAATAACGTAATCAATAAACATGATATGTTTCTATGTGAAAGCAAGCATGGCAATTGATAGTGTGCAAGTAAATAATCCCTTAATATTTTATGACTAGGCCGATGCCCATACATTACTACTTGTGCAAGCAATTTTTTATTAAACAAGTGACTTAACTTAACTTGTTAATGTTATTAACAAAACTAAATATGATTTCCTCGCATTATAATAGGACAAAACTTGTTATAGTCAGAAATTCTAGAGTAAGAAACACAGTGATTAAGGTTAATATGTTATTAATACATCTGGGCCGAAATCACAAACTTAGGAAACCCAGGGGGATAAGTGTAATATCAGCATCTTCTTTTCCAAAAAAAAAAAAATGTACGCATGAACAGTAACAGTTCGAAACAAAAACAGGGGAATACCGTGAGATACCGTGCGACGTCGGGGTTGATTTCTCCTACTCCGAAACGTTAAACAACAATACATAAACACTTATTATACTTAGGAGAAGGTAGGAGATGGATTATAATACCTTGAATCTAGACAAGGTGATTCAATAGAGTCCGGTGGGTTTTCGTTTGGCGGCGAAAGATTGATATTCTAGCAGCAACTTAGGGCTGGAATAACTTGACCAAACATCTGCCGTTTTGGATGATTCTTATGTCTCTCGCGAAGATTTTGAAACGCTCTACAACTTTCGTGAAGAAGTCTAAGCCCGAAAACCATTCTAAGTAGTAGAAAAATGGAAGTTTAAAAGGGTCGCTAAATCTGTCTGGAAATCAGAATCCGAGAATTTTACCTAACTTTGAATGGCGATAACTCTATCAATTCTTGACCGTTTTGGGCGATTCTTGGGTTGAAATCGAAGCTCTTGACGCCCTCTACAACATTCGTGAAGAAACTCAGGCCTAAAAACGTCATCAACTAGGAGGAAACAGGCCGTGAACAAAGGTACGTAATATGAACGAAAATTGAGTTTATGGGGAGATGGATTTGGTTTTGTAGTAGACGTAGAGAGTAATATAGGAGGAGTAGTAGGGAAAAGTGGGAGAGTGAGATAATATGGATGAAGGTGATTAAATGTACGAGGGAAGTGAGAGAGATAGAATCGGGCCGGGGAGATAAGGGAGAGGGATGGGAGCATAGTCCCATAAATTGTGGGATGGGTATATTATAAATATAATAGACACACACATATAGATACAAGCTAATTAATAATGTAGATGCTAAACTAATTTTAAACACCAAAAATTAATCTAGGTTCTAGTTTAATCTAATTACACTTTTTAAATAATTAATTGATTACTATAGACTATTTGATCAAAATAATTTCTTCATTCAAAAAAAAAGGGGCAAAAATCTGGGTCGTTACAAGACATTTTTATAGGAGTTGTGCTATCCACACGGATTTCTGTGCACAGATCATGCACAAATTTTAATGTGGGACCCACTATGGGTTCACATAAATAATTTGAGCTGTTCATTAAATGTAAAATATTTTTTCGAGTGTCTACCCGATAAATCAACTCAATCCGATACATATAGAGGCTCGATCAAATCATCTAACTTTTCATTCAGATTTCAGGAGAGTGAAAAGTTAAATGATTGGATCGAGAGCCTATATGTATCGGAGCTGATTTTTTGCAAGAACCCTTGAAAAAATATTTTACATTTAATGAGCGGCATGGATCATTTATGTGGGCCCCACATAATGATATGTGCATGAAAAATCTTTGTCAATAGACTTTCTGCTTTTATAGGGACAATTTTAAAAAAATACTCCAGAAATACTTAATAGCGCATTTCTATTTTCTTCTGGGCCTACACATAAAAACCCTTTTTGTTAGGAAATATATAAATTCCAATTGTACAATGCTTTTGGATGTGACAATATGTTTCTTGCCCAAAAGAGGGGTAACAGACATGAGTTCTATGAATATGTTTCTTAGCAAAAATAAGTTTGGTCATCGTAGCAAAAAGAAGTTGTTGGATGAATATTCTCTATACATGTTAGTGCTTAACTTATGTAGCATAATTTTTTGGTTTTGTCTTTATTCAAATTTTCGTTGCTTTTGTTAGTTTTACTCCAAACTTTATGTGATATTAGTGGAATCGAAAAAGTAAAAAATTATAACTTTTACACAAGTATGTTAGGAAATATCCAAAGAAAAACTCAAAAAGTCAGTTTTTAGACATTTTCTTGGATATTTTCCAAAATACTTGTGTAAAAGTCATAATTTTTACTTTTTCGATTTCTCTCATTGAGACGAACCCGTATCATATAAAAGTGTGGCGGAAAACTAACAAAATCCGAAAAAAATTGAATAAGGACAAAACTAAAAAGTTGTGCATAAATTAATCACTAGCGTAAACGGGATCCAAACAATAGATAACATTTTCAACACACTTGGTAGAGGTGGTGGCGGTGAAGTGATTTTGGTGATGGTGAAGTGAAAGAGTTGCATGGGGTGGAGAGTTATGGTGGTGGTAGTAGCGGTTATACAGTAGCGTGATGATGAAAGTCATATGACACTCTAGGGTGGAGTTAGTGGTAAATTAAATTTGCGTCATTCTTTAATGAGAATTCCTGCTTTTCTAGACCTATAGGTAAAAAGTTGACTATTGTTTTAGACGGATTTGTTAAGTTTTATCAGACAATTTTAGCAGTTTTTGTTGATTTCCCCGGAACGAAGGAAAATGTAGTCCTAGTCTTGTTGCTCTTGAAAGCCGGTATAGTCTTAGTCGGTATATATACCGGTTTTCACATTCCTTGCTTTAATTAATTGCAAAACTGTTTTGTAGCAATGTAGTAGAAATTATGCATTGCCTGTTTTAAAGGGGGAAGAGCTTTAATTTGATGGAATATATTGAGATGGAGATGGATGAGATTGCTGAGAAGGAGGGTGAGATTGATGAGATGGAGAAGGCTGAGCTAGATGAGATGGAGAATGAAGTATCTCTTTCTGTGGAGTTCTGATCTTTTGTTTCCATTTGTTATATTAGAAATTACTTCCTAATTTGGTACGCTTGGTTAGTGTTGCTGAATCCTTTTATACTTATATGAAAACCTATCATGAAATTTTAATTTTATGGATTTCGGTTTATCTAGTCACTTTAATTAGGTAATTTCATAATTTTTTTTGATAAATGAACAAGGGGTTCTGAAATGGATGCAAGTTTTGAATTTATATTGGCTACGATGAAACCGTGGTGGTTTAAGCCAGAATTAGTCTATGTTTAATGGTTTGGGCTGGTTTGGTTCCACATATTTCATATATGGGTTGGTTTAGTTCTCAAATTCTTGTACCGTAAAACACACGGTTTGGTTGTTATTTTTCTATGAAGCTGGACCAATCTGGTCCATGCTCATCCGTAACAGATAAATTTGAAGTGATTGGGTGGGGATGCTTGTGATCCGTTGCATAGGCCGAAGACAGATGGAGTGAGGGGTCATAGTTCTTTCGATGTTAAAAAAAAACTAGTCCAAAAAATCGAAAAAGAACTATTATGGCTCAAGCATTGAAAACTATGGACACTGTCTACGTTGGATTCTTATTTTGTTGACCTTGTTATAATATTTGTCATATGTTAACATTAGTATAGTGACAGCTTCTGCAGATCCCAATGGTGCTTATCAAAAAGCAAGTTAATTGCTTGATTATTCATCTCTTAGAATTTGTTCAATGGCTGTTGCAGGATGTGCATACGATGTTTTTTTGGGCTTTAGGGGTAAAGACACCCGCAAGACCTTTACCGATCACCTCTATGTAGCTTTGGTCCAAGCAGGATGCCACACTTTTAGAAATGATGATGAAATTGTGAGAGGAGAGGATATTGAATTGGAACTGCAAAAAGCCATTGAAGAGTCAAGGATTTCAATAGTTGTGTTCTCAAAAACTTATGCTTGCTCGAGATGGTGCCTTGAGGAGCTTGTGAAGATCCTCCACCACAAAAAGACATCTCGGCACAAAGTTTTACCTATATTCTATGATGTGGATCCAATAGAAAGCAGACAGGGAGTTTTGCTGAGGCATTTACTAGACATGAAATGCTGTTGGGGACATAAACCAATGAAAGAAATGAGGAGTGGATGAAAAAGTTGGAGCATTGGAGGGCAGCACTCAGAGATGTTTCAAATTTGGCTGGGATGGTCTTGCAAAATGAATTTGACAGGTGAGTTTCTTGAAATGTCCTTGTTTATAACGATATCGATGTCTATCTGTGACTGAGCTGGTGGGTGGCCGACAAAAAACTGCGCGGTATCAGCTTGAAATGCCAAGTACAATACAAAGCTAATAAATACTTGGGATTCAATGGCCACCGCCAATTCCTGACAAGCACCGATATAACTTGGAGTCGGGCCAGTCGGCCTTTCTGATTAGGTCCAAGAACCATACAGTGACCCATGGATGGGCATAGGCTTGATCGATCACATGATCACAGCTAAGGTACCGATTGCAAAGGCCCTCACCCTGCCTAATTTAATGATTGGCCTCTACTCATCACCATTAGTTCGTTTGTCTCTATCCTTGTATGCACGAAGCCAGGCATCAAGAAACACTACAGGAAATTTAAGTTTTAGGGACACAAAAAAAACGCCAGCAAATACCCGATAAGCATCGGCAAAGGTTATTGCGGTGTTTGTTCGAAGCATCGGCGACGTAGCCGTGGGCTGGTGCTTCAAAAACGCCACCAATAGAGCTTACCTGACGTTTCCTTCCATTTCGAATGTTTATAGCTGGAAACAAACAAATTTTTGTGACGGAATATATACAAATTCTAATTGTACAACGCCTTAGAATGTGACAATATGTTTCTTGCCCAAAAGAGAGGTAACAAACATAAGTTCGATGAATATGTTTCTTAGCAAGAATAAGTTGGGTCATCGTAGCGAAAAGAAGTTGTTTGGTAACCGAGGTCTCTACCATTTGAATCCTATTTGAAATTAAGCCAATTGTTTAGGTTGACATTAGTCTTATATTTTCCTTTTACATTCATGCCTCTCTTCTAATGAATGCCTCAGCCTTGCGCAGAACAAAAAGCAAAATAAATGTAAGCCTTTCATAGTTAGATGCAAACTAGAATCGGGCTGATCCACTTATGCATATGGTTTGTAGGGCTCTCTCTTGCCCGCCAAGTGGTACCTTACAAGGTGATCCACGTGTTCACGGTTACAATTTTGGTAATTAGGACAGCACACATTTTGGAATAATGCAACGGAAACCATGGAGACGAGGCTCCTCCGGGGGGTGACACGATGGTTTCCAGGGCTCGGCTCTTCTCCCTGTCTTCCAAACAGCTTTTACGACCAACTTCCGGTCAACGTACCCCATCACTGTGATCTTGTTCGATATTGCGTTTATTTCCACGCACGTTACCCCTGTAGTATATTCAGCCACGCACCCCCAAGAACGAGAAACAGAAACAGAATTGGAACATGCTTGATATATATATATATATATATATATATGTATATATTGCTGTGGAAAAAGGATGAAATGAGAAGTTTAGGTTGAAAAAAAAAGAAAATGAAAAAGAGGTTACCTTTGATGTTGCACAAAGCTTTGCGAATGGACTTCTCACAAGACTTGCAGTGCAAATGCACCTTCAATTCAATGACTTGCAGCATTGTTATCATTGTATACAACAGTAGTGGACACAATGCTCTCTCTCTCTCTCTCTCTCTCTCTCTCTCTCTCTCTCTCTCTCTCTAACACAGAAACACATGCATGCATATTTGCGAACACACACATATATAAGGCTCATGATGATGACAAGAAATAATTAGGTTGTGAGGGACATCATGATTAATGTGTGGTGTGGTTTTATCATGGCCGATTATGCATTACAAGCACGCAAACGTGTGCCCCACCCCTAAATGAATTAACCACAAGTTGTAATCTAGGTTGTCCAACACATTTTTGGACAGTTCGGATGGCTGCTTGAGCACCACGTGGACACGGCCAAGTGGTACCCACCCAGCACCCAAAAATTTCTCCATCTCTCAAATATTTTATTAGATACGTGCACACTTTGCTTCACGGACTCACAGATACGTTTGACAGCTAACTAATTTTTTGCTCTAGGAGAATGCTAGAAACAGTCCACTGGGTTGTAGTTAAGGTTCAAAAATTGCATTGAAACATGTGAAAAAGATAGAATTAAGAGCATTTCTACTTCACTACTCTATTTTATTCTCCATTTCTCTGTTTGAGAGAGTAAAAATAGTACTCCTCCGTCCCAATTTATTTGTCTATTTTCACTATTTCAGACATCTCAAAAAATTGTTTAGATTTTTCAATTCTTTTTATATGTAATATGAATCTTGTTTGATAGATTTCAGTTAGTAAGATCAGAAAAAACTTTAAAATTGCATAAAGCATTATATAGTACACAATATATACAATTTTGTAAGTGACACGTATGCCAAAGTTGACAAACATGTTTGGATGAAGGGGTATATTTTAAATGATTTTGATGGAAAACACTATTTAAACCACTACTAGCCTCGGCCATACTTACTAAAAGGAAAAAAAAAAAAAAAAAACTCACCCTAGGTAATCATTTACAGTAACACTTTTCCTGCAATTGTATATCATTATTTAAAGCTCTACTAATCATGTTCAATACCGGTACAAAGTTAAAGGTGTTTTGAATATCTTTTGTATGATTCTAATTTTACAAAAAAACAAAATGTACATATACACATTTGATGAACAAAAAAAAAATTGACAAGCGTGAACAGTAAAATGAAGGACATCCTCCATAATCTTTTCATACTCTATGTTTGGAGTACCAAATTTTCTCCTCTAAAATCCAAAGTTGATGAAGGATATCAGTCCCCCTTTTTGGAGTACGAAGAAATGCAGCAAGAGTTCCTAAGCCTTGTTGAGGAATCATAACTTAATTGAGCGAGCAAAATAAAATTTGAATAAATATCCTTTTCTATTGTCCCTCTTTTTTTAGGGGAAAGGAAACAATCAAATCTCCGTAAATCAGGCACATGTATATTTAGAACAAAAACCGAGGGTAAAATAAACCATGCATACATTTAGAGGATTAAATCTTATTCCACGATAAGGAATGGGATTAAAAAAATCTAACTACTATGATTTACTTTATTGTGAGTATTTTTGAAGGGTACAGATTTTACAGAAAATAAATAATACAAATATTCATCGATTATTGAAACAGGAATTAGAAAATGAGAATGAAATGGAAAAGATCTTTTATAAAATGTGTGATACTCTATGTTTGAAGTACCAAACTTCATGCTCTCAAATGGAGGAAGAAATGAATAGCTGGAGTGAAACTTCCTCCAAAATATGAAGAGATGGAGAGATAATTGATTTTAAGGAGAGAAATTGTAAAAATAGAGATATAAATTGTGGGTTAGAGATGTATGAAGGACGGGAGAGGGGAGACATGAGAAATGGAGATATAGAGTGTTTGATTGTGTTTTGAATATAAAGTTTTGAAAATAAATTAAAAAGATATAAGGAATTTCATACTCTCTCTTTTTTTTTTTTTTGTGCCTTGAGTCAACTTTTTTCTAAAAAAATATTTTGACAAACATTTTTACTTTGAGTACACCTAAGACTACAAGGAGAAAATCTCAAGCATAAATATCATCTTCCGTATATGAACTCTGAGGCGGTTATGCTAAACACCAATTTTGTCACATTTTGTATTTTAGAGTACCAGCAAATGATCGGTTTCAATATGTTTGAAACATGTTTTTAAGAGCTCCCGAAAAAATTCAGCTCATTTGGATGTTCGGTAAAACCTTGATCTGTATTTATCCCTAATTTTTATAGGATGTAGATCAAGGCTTTACCAGGATGAGCTAATTTTTACGGGAGCTCTTAAACACAAGTTTCAAACATATTGAACGACTCCAATCATTTGTTGGGACTCTAAAAACAAAAGGTGTCAAAATAAGTGTTAGCAGAACCGGCCCCACTAAACTACAGTAGACTGTACAATTCACTCTATTATCATTGTACATAGACATACATACACACATAGCATTTGCCTGCTCTCTTTGACTTTCACAGTATCAAGCAAGTAAAGCTTTGCCATTTCTACTTCATGGCCGAAATTGTAAAATTACAGTGAGAACTGAAAACACATGAATTTCAAGTCAAAATATTACGTCCCATGCCTTATTTTGGTACTCGATCAATCAGTAGAATATGTAGTATTTCATAGAGCGATAGGCTGCTACAGAAGAAAGGCACTTGATTCTATGTATATACACACGCCTTGGCACGACAATGGCGAAATAATTTCTCTTGGCAGATTATGTAATCACATTTGAATTAGAAGAGGTACAGAATCACTCAATTCTCTTCCCATGGTCTCAAACGGGAAGATCATAACACACAGTCCTACGACGACTACGATAACTTCAAACAGAATAATTGCAGCTGTTTGATGGCAATTGCTCACCAATGAAACGGCCACGAGAGGGCATATCATGCCACCGATTCTTCCAATAGCTGTTGCGATTCCCACGCCAGTTGACCTTATGGATGTTGGATATACCTACAGAAAGTAGGATTGGAACATAAGAGAGTACTTAGGAAAGGAAAGTAAAAGAGAAGGATGAGCACATAAACCAAATATGCCTTCGTGTTATTCTTACTATATATTTATGCATTGGTATATCGATCGATCGATTGATTGATCGATCGAGAGAGAGCTCTTATTTGGAACAAATAAAGAACAACTAAAACATCTAAATCCTCTCATTCTCTCATAAGAAGTGTTAATGGTCTCTTTATTAGAAACTGAAATGTCCTGATTCAAAGACTACATATCCACATGGAGCCTATCACAAATTAGTCACCCCCCTCCCACAAAGCTAGAATAACAAATGAGAAGAAGTTGCAAACCCTGAGTTTCTCATACAAACTAGTGATAGAGTTTTTCAAAGTATAAAGATATCAAGGGCTATGAATATCACCAAGTAATTCCAGTATTCAAAGGAATCAAAATTTTAATATGTAAGCCTACTGAAAAAATTAGTCTGACCACCTTCCCATGCAGGCACGAAGTGTTTTAAGAAGCAATGTTTTAGGAATGTACCTCTGGGGCATAGATACAGGCTATTACAAACGAAGCTGAAATGAACATCCGAGCCCCAAACAACGACGCTGTGGTCAATATCTCACCCTGCTATGATACCAGTAGCAGAAGTAAAACAAATCCTAACAGCAGCATAATTGCCATGGAGAACTTCAGGCCCACTTTGTCCACTATTATTGCAGATAGGACAAGCCCAGGAAACTCTGCAAACAAATTCAGAAAATCATGTTATGTAAACAATATGTTTACAGTATGTAAAATTCCTAAAAGGAAATACAGTTTCAAGACTATACAAAGCTTCAATACCTGCCAAACTGGTTATGAATACGTTTATGTAGAGGCTAGAATCCTGAATGTTTACTGAAAGGACTGCCCTTGAGCTACAGGTGCTTTGTTCGCTGCTAAGCTCAGAAGTCAGCAGTATAATGCCATAATACGAAAAGGTATTTCCAAAGTACACAATCCATAAGAGGAAGGATGTTCGTATTAATTTTGGTGAGAATAGCACCAACGGCGAGGAACTGGTTCCAGACTCCTTGGTTTTCTTTTTACTTGAGGTGAGTAAATGAGTATCTTCCAATAGAGCAAATTCTTCATTCCCATCAGTTAGGTGATCAGAGACTAGTATGCCCGGAGGAAGTTTTGTTCCATTGAGGGTTGCTACTTTCTCCAGTACAGCCTGTGCTTCACTTGTTCTGCCTTTATTACATAAATACCTTGGAGTCGCAGGTATAAGGACATAAAATAGGAGCAATGCAAAGCATGGTAGGGTAGACAATCCAAGCAGCCATCTCCAACCCAAGCTAGGCATGATAATCTGCAATTTGGCAGCAGTGAAGATTTTACTTCCCAGCTTTCTCAACTTCCTCCGTTGGGAACTAGGAATTATTGAACTATACGAGCTACGAATAGATGCAAAGTTGGATGAGCAGAACTACCTTGATGACTTTCCCCACTCTCCTTGGCAAAAACCAATAAAGAAGAATCTACCCCACATACGCAAACATAAGGAGTATTGAGTCGATACTCAAAATACAAGTATTCTACTTGGTGCTATTTATTTGCTGTTAATGTTACAATACAAACATCAAAATATTGTCAGGAAACTGGTCTAAGAAAATACATCACCAACACCACAAGATAAAGAGACAGAAAAAAAAGGGATAAGTATAAGAAACCAGAGACCAACTAGCCATTGGGCAGTCATTAATACCCAGTCCATCAGTTGACTACAGAATACAAGTCAATTCTCCTTAGAGCTGAACATTTCTTGTTCACATGAACCACATCAAATCTATTTTTCATTTTGTGTTCGTGCTTAAAAATCTTAGGTTAAATTTAGCAACTTTGAATGTTTATCTTTCCTTGTCCCCAGGGCCAGCCCTGGGCATAAGGCCACCGCCTAGGGCCCCCAGTTTTTGGCCAAAGAATAGGGCCCCGAATAGACAGTAGTATTATGTATTAATATACATCCAACCTTTGCAAAGTATCTCGTGTAGTCCATTGGTAAGGAGTGGGGGCCTCCTATCTTCATTTCATGAGTTCAAGTCTCTGTCTTTTAGTTTTTTTTTTTTTTCCAAGTAATCAACTGGTGCTGGGTGGTTAGATCCCTAAACCAATGGGCAATGGGTTTTTCCCAAAGAGAGTCAAGCCAATATACCTTTAAATTCACTGGCTCAGTACGTAGAACAACAATTTATATACCCTAACACTAAGATAATAATTGTTCCCTACTTGTATTTTTTTCTCTAATGTCAACTTGGATGTACATTTTGCTCAAGGTACTTTTAATAAAGTCCATGGTAGGCCTTTTTTCTTTCATTCTTGAAAAAGATATATTTTCCTTAATGTAAGGCAATATCAAGTTCTGCTTTAAATTCCAACTGAGCGTGATTAATGGTATAAATATTACACAAAACTGGAAATACTTTTTTTTTATGAGATCTACTACTTTGATAAAGTTCATAAAATTACTTAGCTCAAACTTTTAGTATCAAGTTGTATATTAGACTCCCTCCGTCGCAATTTATTTGTCCAATTTCGACATACGTGCTCTTCAAAAAATTGCCTATATCTCACAATCCATAATATTTTATATAATTTTGAAAACACCGCATTATAGACCTAACCGAGATCTATCAAACAAGATCTATATTGCATATACAATACATTTTATACCGAAACATATAGACAATTTTGAAGGAGGTCCCAAATAGTGAAAATGGACAAACAAATCTGGACGGAGGGAGTATTAGTTAACTGTGAAGCAACAAAAACCTGTTTTATGTTTTGTAGTCGACATGACAATTTTAATTTGAAATTTGTTAAAATAATATGTAGGGCCCCAATTTTTAAGCTCACCAAGGGCCCGAAAATATCAGGGCCGACCCTGCTTGTCCCCAACTTATTTGGCATATATACATATTTGTAGCCTATGTAGCACTGACGTCATCTCTAGAGGTCAAGACATTGCCATGTCCAACACGGGGACACAGCTAGATACGTGGCGTGTCCATATGCCCATTTTTTAGAATTCCTGTATCGGTGTCTGTATCCATGTATGTGCTGCAGAGTTTGTAGCTATAGCAAACTTGTTTCAGCAATCATCCTTCAAAAACCTTTTTTTTTTATAAGTAAATAATTATATTAAAGAAGGCATTATAGGAATGCCACCCGTATACAAAAAAAGGCCACCAAGACAAAAAGGCCACATACACCACCTTGTGAATTGAACAACTCAAACCAATCTAGAAAATGATCAAGGGATGGATAACATTCTCCCTCGTCCCAACTATACAATCATCCTCAAAAACTATGAGATAGATTTCTAAGGAAGAGATCAAGAAAATAAAGTAGGAAGAGCTAACTTCTATGGGTAAAGTAGATATGCTAACTTTAAAGGGTAGAACTCTATCTCTCTAATGTCAAGGAGAGGAGAGAATCAATGGCCTGTCTGGTGAGGCCTTAATTTCTTCACAATTGAAGAGAGAATCAAAGGTAATTAAATTAACGCAATGAGAAGGAAACCGCTCTCTGGTTATTTATTTAGTTTCCGCAATAGGAATTCTATTTATTACAGGTTCTGTATCCTGAAGAATCCACAACCTGCATCCTTGAACTTTGTCTGCTTGAATATAATTCTACGGCCATTTGTTCCTACTCTGTTTTTCTTTTGATGATGGTTGTTCACAATGAGGGAAAACAAATTAAATTCAACATTTGGGGGATAATAGGAGCAGTTTTCCCGTTGTTGTGTAAGACTATCAATAAGCTAGACCCGACAAAGAAGAGAACAATAATGTCACCATTATTCTACAGAAACAAATTGGCTAGATGCCTACTTTTACATACCCATGCCACTGCAGCCTCAAGAACTGTTCCAACCGACCAGAACGTTGAAAAGACAATCATCCAAGTACCTCTGTTAGCGGTAGGAACAAACTCTAAAAACCATGATGAGAAAACATGCCCACCTCCCAATCCAATACCAACCATCCAACGAAGAACCACCAACCATATATAGTTTGGGGACAAAGCACTTAAAACACCAGCTCCAGCAGAGACAATAGCCACGCCGAGTAAACTCTTCCTGGATAGGAGAGACAGGTAATTGTTACACTACGGTTGAGTAAAATTATCAGAATATATGAAGAAAGGAGAATAAAGAAGCCCACGATGAAGTATGAAAAACAAGGTAACAGACTCACAAACAACCAATACAGGTGAATATATATTCGTCATGCAAACCATTCCGGGGATGGATTGTTTAACTTAAACTGTAAATCCTGATAGTGGAAAATTCAGTATACCTGCTATTTCTAATGGATGAAAATATAAGAGGACTGTACGTACGCTCTCTTGGTGTTCAGTTTTGTTTTGTCCATTTTGGGGAAAAAAAGTTCACTTGGCATGTTTCAAATAAGTAACTGATCATTACTTTAGAACCCACAAAGTACAGTAGGAATTTTTGCACGGGTGAGGGCATGGCACTGTGCAACTTGAAATAGATGGAGGTACATAAACAACACACTCGTGAAGATTCACTACTCCATCACACTTTTTTGTTATTCACTCAATACTAGGGAGAACGTTCTAACAATCAAAAATCATCCGGCCAGAACTATGATTCTAGCAGTAAGCTACAAGTGAACCAGCATTCTCAGATCATTAAAGCTACAAAAGTGAGTGAAATAGTATTTTGCCAACCAAAACACCTATAGAATGGCCATTGCCCTGCTTTAGTGACGCTAATACTGGTTCAAGTAGGAGTGGCTTCGAGACAGGGCTGCTCTGAGACTTGATCCCCCATTCTAATGCTTTGATATGCAAGCTTTTACCATTGCTCCAAGCAATATCCCCTGGGAACAAAATTGTGCGATACACATAATTATATTGTGCTTACAGAGATCGTTCAAGCTGTAGAAAGGAAGTTGTATGCATTTCACATAGGGTGTAAAAAAACTAGGTCCCGGTATTTATTATATTCACTCTGAAATAATTTATTCAACCTCATGGAACTTTTTCAAGGATTAGCCATGTTTTCATGATTGTGGATCAAGGTAACGGATTCATGTAGCCGACGCCAAGTGATTGGGACGTAAGGCTCGGTTTGGTTTGTATCAAGCTTCTATCAATGCATGACATGGTGAACTCTTTACGTAAGTAGCGTGGACACGGCCACCTGACAAGACATGAGACGAACACAACATGGATAGACTAACATGCCGATTTGAAAACAATGAATTTTGGCATTTTTGAACCATGAAACATACTTTCTATATATTTATATACCGGATATCTGAATATTTGTATCATGGATAATGTAAAATGTAACATAACACTGTAAAACGAAATAGACCATATATTACCACGTGTTGGATGGGAATGGATGCATGCGTCAGAATATTGTATTTCACGTTGGCCTAAGAAATGGAAATGTGCGATTTGAAATATCCGAATAGTGTCTGGTTCTACAATCCTTGTGTCAAAAGAGTGTCTGGTTCTAATAAATCTAAACCAAACGGGGCTTTAAATCTCAATGAATTGCGGTAAGCTATATGACTCTGTATTTCCATTGAGCTATGTCAAGGGCAACGTGTTCCGGTTCTAATATTAAACAAAAAATGAGGCATGCTTGGACGAGTGCCTTAACATGGGGTCCAAGAGTGTCTGTCGAGTCACTTGCCGCTGGCATTGTCCGACATGACACGCAAACCTCTTAGAAGTGTCCGTATTTCTTAGCTATAAACGTACGACTATGCATGACCATACATTGTAAAACTTATATATTGGTAGCTCTATATAAATATTTACACTTCAGAAACTGTATTTCAAAGACAACAGGTCTACAGGTAGATGCATGTTTCTGTGCCTTTGAGAGACTGGTCATTTCCAAATATTAACCACCAGAGGCTGTCACACATAAGTCGAACTAGAGGCTGGGGCACACGCAATGCATGTGCAAATTGGATTTTCACAACATTTATGATGCCCTTGATGATGGAAGGGTGCGTGGACAAGATCATGCTTATATAGGGTTTTATAGGGTTTTGCCCGATACCGCCACCGTCGTCGTTGACCGGTGATCTCAATCCGTCAAACCCTTTGTACACCTCCAGAATTTTTCCCATGGCAACGTTCGATTGACCAGCCATTGCCGTAATCAGGACAATGTGGAATTTGGGATCAGTGTTTATGTACATTAATTACTCCAAAGAAGACATTCCATGATTTTCTTTTTATCAGCAAAAAAAGGTTCCCCTATCATTAACAATAATGATATTAAAAGAAACTAGAGAGCCCTACCAGTAACAATAATGATATAAAAAGAAACCAGAGAGCGTAATACAAAGAAAACAAGATCAGGGGGTGTTTCACTTTGGGTTCCTTTTTTAAAAGTTTTTTTTTTAATTTTCAAACTCAAATATATTGAAAATGAAAAATAATTTTATGATTTTTTTTGCACCGTTTAAAAGATCTCAATGAGATCTATCACACAATATCCACATTAGTCGGAAAATTATTTGCGTAAACACATAATTTTGTAGTTTGAAATTATCTTCCTTTTCTAAAATTTTCTTTTTTGAGAAAGTGGAACAACCCCTTAACCTATAGATCACCTCACATTTTTAAAATAAAAAAAAAAAAACAGAAAGAAAAACACCCCAAGCCTGTTGGTAAGGAACCCAATAACACCCTAAAACCCAATGGCCGAAGCCCAGGCCCAACACTGAAAACCAACCCAAAATGAAACAAAACCCTAACCCTAGTCTCTTACAGCCACCTAAGAATCAAACATTATAAATCTTAAGTTTTTTGTAGTGTGTTGAATCACATGAGCAACCCCTTCCTACTCTCCTCTCTTTTCTTTCACTGTTTATCCTTTTTTGCCTCACGCAGGTTTTGTTACCCACTTTGCCTTGCTTCCTCTCTATTTCTAGACACCCTATTTCTTCCTTTTCTCTCTATCTCTCTCACAACAATTCTATGTTTTTTTTTATGATAGACAACAAAATTTTATTAAAAACTCGACAAATGGTACATCAAAGCGACCAAACTCTATATTTAAGGGAGAAGCTTGAAACATAGAGCAGGCCAAAAGAACACAAAAATTGGTTCTATAAAGCCCCCCCTTTAAAAGTTGAATTTGTGGATGGAATTAAAAAACTGATCAAACTAAAGTTGATGTTCAAAAAAGAAAAAGGAGAATAACCCAAAATGAAACAAAATCCTAACCTATATTCTTTTTCTTTTTTTTTTTCCCTTCCCCTTAGTGGATGTTTTGGTGGTATTCAATGCAACTATTATGAAATTATCAGTGCTCCATGGAGGATAATCAAGATATGTTGGTTTCACTTTGTCCTAAATATGCATTAATGAATAGATTCTGAGTTTTTATCAGTGCTGCATAGTAAAATTCTAAAACCACAAGCACTTTGCACAAACAAAAGCACAATACACTCACTTAGGTGTGTGGACTCCACATCAGTGATGCATTTTGTGGGGAGCCCAGACACTCATGTGCTTGTACATTTGTTCGTGCAAAATGTCTCCAATTTTAGAATGATTGGTAGTGCAGATCTTGTCCATATATATAGTAGCACTGGGTATTTGTCAAAAATTCTTTAGGAATAGTTTGTGGTTTGTTAGGATTCCTAGAAAGTAGAAATGGTCTAAAATATATGTTTGGAGAAGCTGGTTTTGGGTAGAGGTGAGCATGGACCGGATTGGTCTGGTTTTATAGTAATCCAAAAATCAAACCACTGCATGCCTACAGATTATGAATTTGGAGAACCAAACCAACCCATAAAATTCATAAAACCAAATCAATCCAAACCATTAAAAAGTGGTTCAGTTTCGATTTTGAACCATGGTTCGCTTGAAATTGAAATGTTATTTCCATAAACTATTTAAAATACTTGAAATTGCCTAGATAAGTTAAACCAATTAACTTATATTAAAACTAGTTATATTAAAATTATCAAAACTCGCTAACATCAACCAAATAAATAAGAGTAGAATATAAGTTATTAGTGAAGGAATAGGCCATGAAATATAGTATTGGATTAGAAAATTAGTTACCGAGCAAAAAAGAGTGAAAAATCAATTGACTAAACCCTTGCCGTGTATATTTAGTGTGTTAAAGTTATAGGAATATGCTATCATGTATAGAAATTTAGGGAATTAATCCTGAAAGTGAAAGAATAAGGTGGTGGATTAGAGTATTAGATTAGTTAATTAATTTTATTCGGTGTATATATACAAAATATGTCTATATGTATATATTATACAATTCAAATCGGTTTGAACTGAGAACTGTTATTGTAAATTCACAAACCAAACCATTTAACACGGTTTCTATTTTTTAAAACTGAGACCAAACCACATTACTAAAAAACCAAACCAAACCATGCGGTTTGGATTGGTTTGGACTGAATTCATGGTTTGACGGTTATTTTGTTCAACCGTAATTTTGGGTGCTTAAGAGATTTTCGAGTCTAATTAATTTGAGAGAAGAGGTCAATACAAGCCTCCCTAGATGCAGGGTGGTAGACTAGGCCCAAGAAGGGAGCTGAGGACGTGTGGTTAAGTGCTTGGATTACTATTCAACGGGACGTGGATTCAAATCTCGGCACTATAATTTTTTCCTGAAAAATTTTTAATGGCGGTCGTAATACTGCCATTTTTCCTTTCCCGATACTTGCTTTGTCGACAGTTTGAATTATGATTTTATTACCGCCGGTAATATTTGGTTTATTATCAAGTGTTGTGCTATTGCTTTTTCTTTTTAAAAAATTGTGAGGTAAATTGTAGTGATAGGTTGAGCTTGTCGTCTGATTAGCACCCAAGATTGTATAATCTTGGGATTTAAATCCTCTAATTTGTAACTTTTATATATTTTAGTCGTCATTTTTATTTGATAATACACGTAAGGTATTTTTGTGAGTTTTTCAGGCAAAAGGTGCTAATAAGGCGGTTTTGAACGCCAAGGGATGTATCGGGTTGTAGCCAAGCATTCAAGTGCCCGACGACACTCATTTCATCGCTATCGGAGCCTAAACGGTGCTATAAGAAGCCTTGGAGAACGGCCGGTGGTCACATACGACATGGAGTGAGCCAAAGCTTATGAAGCAAGGCAAACGCATCAAGGATGGTTCCGAGAACATCCGTGGGACCATGGCCTTATGACACACCTCCGTTAAGTCCCGTTGATTAGGAAATCAAGCATTGGAAGGCCGTCGGGGCACAACAAGGCATGATGGTCCAAGCTGAACCTGTTCTGCAGTTTCTACACAGAGGTATTGGTACCTCATTTTTAAGGTACCGATACCATTATGCTGAATTGGAAGACAGTTGAATTGGTACCAATACCTCATTTTTAAGGTACCGATACCAATGCCCTTCGACTAGCTTCTTGTGCTGAATATTTCAACCTTCCATATATAGAAAGTTTCTACTTTAGGCATGTTTTTAGGATATTTTGGGGGTCTTTTGATCCATTATTTGACTGCTTTGTAGGGCTTATAAATAGCCTTTATTGCCATTTATGGCCATATGTAATCTTTTAGACTTTAAGTCATTTTGTGTTCAAGAGCTGCTTAGCTATTTCTTTCAAGCTTTTGCATTCAATTCCTCAACAACTCAAGTAAGTTATGGATGTTAAATTCTCAAGTGTTAATGTTGTAGCTACAAGCTAAGTCTCTATATAAATCAAGTTTATTCTAGTTTTTATTGGTGGATCATGTTTTCATTTCTTAGCATAATTTCAAGTCTTTTTGCCATGAGTGAGTAGTTCATAAGTTTAGTCATGGGGTGAGATTCACCCTATGGATTAGTTGATTAAATGGTTTCTTTTAACTTTAACTCAATCTCAAGGTTTTGAATGAATTAAACTCATGATATCAAGCATTGATCTTGAGGTCGCACGGTGGCTTCCTTGATCATGGAGTCTATTGCTTTATGCTGCGTGGTTGAAAATCCTACGCGTGCGAACGATTTTTTTCGTCTCTCACCTGTGTTAAATGAGTTCAATTTGAATTAGATGTTTGAGTTAAGTTACAAATAGTCTTCAGCTTTTAATTCTTCTAGTGGGATTCGGACGGTTTCGATCCACTCTTGAGTTAGTGGAATTCAGACGGTTTGAACCATTTGACGACTAAGTCGTGGGTAAATCAATCCCTTTTTGACTCGACCATCTTTAATCTAGTTTAAATTCCAAGTTTAAATATCGTCATTCAAATCAAATACAAAAGTTGGCCGCTTGAATGCCGCAACTCTCTACACAACATCTATTCCGAATTTGCTTAAGAAGATTTTTCTGTGGGAACGATTCTGGTCTTACCGATTAATATGCTTTCAACAACCTAGCCTTATGCTTAGGGTGTAAACTTTTCTAAGAGGTTAGGTTGCGACGAAGCATCGTCTCTGTATGACGCTCCCTGGTGGGCATCCCATAAAATTCCCTCATAATTTCTTACCCCCTCATCTTTTCCGCCTATTTTACAGTTTCTCCAGTATTATATTTGGACTCCTCTTGAGGTGCCCAAAACTAATCCAGTTGTGGAGGGTATTTTGTGGACGAAAATACCCCTCAGTATCCCCTTTCTCCATCCACCGTTCAACCAACTTCTACTCTCCATTTTACCCAAAATCATACTTTCCACTCAAACCTATCCTAAGACTCCTTATTTGGAGCACTTAATTTTTTAACTATATTTTTTAATATATAAACGGTGTAAAGAGGTTGAAAAATTAAGTGTTCCAAATTTCAATCCGTTTGAACCGGTGCGAAGATCTTAGTTTTCTGATCATTTTATCATAAATGATCATAATTAAATTTTGACTCCAGGGCTCTCGTTGAATAGCCCTAAGAAAGTCGTAAAATCAAATATCTTTTAGGGCTAATCAACGATAGCCCTAGAGTCAAAATTTAATTATGATCATTTTGGATAAAATGATCAGAAAACTAAGATCTTTGCATCGGCTAAAACGGATTGAAATTTGAAACACTTAATTTCTTCTGGGCGTCAAGTGACATGCATGTCATTGTCAATTAAGCGTCTAAGTGTCAAACATAATTGAAATGTTTTTCCTTCTTGTGATGCCAACATAGTTAAAAACCACACCTCCCATTAAGTTTATGGCATTGGACCCAAATATCCATAAACTTAAATGGTTTAGGACCCCAACGCTCGATACACTTTTGGACGGCTTGGATTGAAACTCTCTCTCTCCCCTCTTATCCCAACACTTTCTTTCCTTTTCTCCCTCCAAATTTGAGCTGTTCAAAAATGAAATAGACAGCTCGAATGGTACCCGCTCGGCACTGGAAATTTTCCCGTTATACATAATAAAAGTAACTGTTTTGATCAGGGGAGTAGGTGACATGTTGTTGAAAATTGAAGAACAATAAATAAAGATAATATGTAAAAAAAAAGGAATAAAAACAAAACCAAAAATATATGCTACATAATTTAATCACTAGCGTAAACATCCAGAAAAAGACTGCAAAGAAGAACAAGTGGGAAGATAGAGAAAGTACCGGTGGAGGAAATTAAAGCTAGGGAATGATTAATTATGACCATCGAAGTTAAAATGATAAAAAAATAAAATTTTTAGCACCGATTCAATCGGATTGAAAATTGGAACACTTAAATAATATTAAATAAATAAATAAGAAAAAAGATATAAAGATTATTAAGTAAATAAGGGAGAAATAAGAAAAAATGGAATTGGGGTATTTGGGGGTATTTTCTGGGGGGGGGGTGGGTTTGTGAGGTCGGGGGTGTGTGTCAGAGGGGAAAGCAATGGATCGGTACGGAACTATGTTTTGCTCCTCCTATAAATAGTGGAGTAGTAAATTGGCCTAGTCTAGTATTCCCTTATTAGAAAGAACTAGCTAGAATTAAAGAAACAAAATGGAGCCATGTTATAGAGATAACAGAGACGAAGAAGAAGACGAAAAGCAGTATAGCTATGCAATGCAAGTGATACGGTCCTCAGTGCTGCCTTTTGTGTTGAAGGCGGTGATAGAGTTAGAAGTGCTAGACATCATAGCCAAGGAGGGTCCTGGAGCCCAACTCTCTGCCTCGGAAATTGCGTCGCGGTTGCCACCCTCTGCTGCTGCATCCGGTCGCAATCCAGACGCGCCGGAGATGCTGGACCAGATGCTGCGTTTCCTGGCTAGCCACTCGATTCTCACATGCTCGACAGCCATCTCCTCCTCCGATGACCCAACGTCGACTAGGCCTGCTGCCCCAGTAGACAAGAGTGTATGGGCTGGCACCTGTGGCCAAATACTTCGTTCCCGACCAAGACGGAGTCTCGTTAGCGTACTTGCTGTTCATGTCCCAGGACAAAGTTCGCATTAACAGTTGGTAATTAGTACATCATACGCACACATTCGAACTCACCTTAATTTCCTTGAATAAATAGTAGTTTTACTTTGTCCGTCTTATCATTTTGGTTGCTTTATGATTTGATTTCCTTGATTAACTAGGTACGAACTAAAAGGGGCAGTTTTGGATGGAGGGACACCCTTCGAACGGGTACACGGGATGCATTTATTTGAATACTGCGGGAAAGATGCGAGGTTCAATGAGGTATTCAACAAGGCCATGCAATGTGTCACCAAACTTCTCATCAAGAGAATCGTGCACTCCTACAAGGGCTTTGAGCAACTCCAAAGCCTTGTTGATGTTGGTGGCGGCCTTGGTGTCAGCCTCAGCTTGATCACTGCCAAGTACCCACACATCAAGGCCACTAATTTTGACCTCCCACATGTTATTCAGAAAGCCCCGCCCTATCCCGGTACGCATGATTTCCAATCCTTTTATTTTCGATAAAATAACGTATACCAAGCCTCATTGTTCAATATTGAGGGTGTGCGATTGAAAATAAAAAAAACCAAAAAACCATAAGAGTTTTCGAAACATATAATTATTGGTTGATTTTACAAGTTATGGCAGTGTAACTTTGTTGTAGGGGTGGAACATATGGGAGGAGATATGTTTGAAAGTGTTCCGAAGGGCGATGCCATTTTCATGCAGGTGAGTTTCAATTTGGAAATTGATTTTTGTGTTCAACTTTTTACTGATAGCACTCTAATTTTAACGTGAAGTTACTAGTAACTTCATAAACATAGTGGAACGCCATCAGCAAAAAGTGAAGCACGAATATCAATTTCCTTTCAGTTTCTACTTTTTTTTAATAATGTTTTCATTTTCATAGAAGGTCCGCATAAATAAATATATATCACCTTATGTGTGTGTGTGTGTGTCCATTGCATGCATAAATATTGTCCCACAGTTCGATCCTTTAATTTGTTGATATCGTGCTTAAAATGAAGGTGATTGTGTGTTTATGTTCAAAATGACAAGATAAAATCAGTAAACCTGTCAGTAATTAGGTTTACCAAACAAAAAAACCTATCAGTACGTAATTAGGATGCATATTTAGCATTTATATATGCTCTGGTAATTAAGATGGTTTCAATATACGATACATGGATCTAATTATAATAATGACGATTAATTGTTGGCGATGTATGTAATCATATATATATAGCGGGTACTTCATAATTGGAGTGATGATCAATGTCTGCAAATATTAAAGAATTGCCATAAAGCTCTACCAGAGCATGGAAAGGTAATTGTGGTGGAGAGAATTCTTCCAGCTATCGTAGATAACTGCGATGCAGCAAGAGCCGCTTTCCACATTGATTTGCTGATGATGTCTGATCTCTAAGGAAAGGAGCGCACAGAACAGGAGTACCGGACCCTAGCCTTTGGAGCTGGATTTTCTGGCATCAAACTGGATTGCTATGTCATGGAATTTTACAAGTAGTACTACCGTCCAGTTGCCGGAGTACTTGATCGACCTAAAACTTGCATTAATTCCTAGTATTATGTTATTTTGTTTTAGTAGAAATAAAATAATAATAAGTAAGAACTGTAAGTTGATAGTGGATATTTCGATAAAAATTTATTTGTACCGGAATCAGTTTATGTTTTGTTGTCTTCCCTATTTCGATAAAAATAACTCCTAGAAGATTATGAATGAATCTGTCAAGTTAAAAAACTAGAACTCTTCTAATGCTATTGATTTGTGGGTCATGATCTGTGACCATTAATTCTCGATCTGGCTCATAAACTCATATCCAATCGTAGATGTTGAATGCCTTCACCAGGGAAATCAGGGAAACTACCAAGGTTGCCTTCTTTTAAACTTATCTTAAGATAAGTTGGTTTTAATTTTTTTCGTATTTGTTAGTTTTGTGCCAATTTTTATAGATTATTGATTCGTCTCGACAAGAGAAAACGGAAAAGTAAAAAAAAAAAATTACTTTTTGAGAAATAACTACTTTTTAGTAGAAAATGTGTAATAAGTTGACTTATTTTGAGAAATAAGCGGTTAATTATTTCTCAAAATATTTTGGTAAAAGTAATTTTTTTTTTTACTTTTCTCGTTTTCCGATTCTTCTCGTCAGAATGAATCAATAATCCAAAAAAAATTGACATAAAACTAACAAATGCGGAAAAAAATCAAATAATGACGAACCAACTTATTTTTTATGCTTTGTTCTCTTTACGATTCAAAAAGAATTTTTTAAAAAATACCCCCTAGATTCTCCATAGATTCCTTCTATTTCTAACATTTCTCTCTCTATCTCTCTCCACTTATTACTCCTACTATTTTTCAAAAAAATTTCAAAAACCAAACCAAACATAGCATAAGGTATTTTTTTGGGCTCCAGTGTTAGACCTTAGAGGCTGGACTTCGGCCCATATGATGCACCATCCAACTTTTTGTTGAATTTTTCTTTATCCTCTTCCCGCTTCTAATAAATAATTACCTATCAAAAAAATAATTTTACAAGAACGCAGCCTAATTGTAAATCCCAAAAATTTGTGTCTGATTTTAAGAATTAGTTTGGAAATTTTAGAAATGAAATCGTGACGATAAGTTAAATTTGAGATCTCGTCTTTCAAAAAAATAAAGATACAGTGGCCATGTTCGTTTAACATATTTAGTTTGTTTTAACTTTGTTTTCCAATCATTACCCTATATCTTTCTTCAATCATTATCCTATTTCTCCAATTATTAATTTCATTTCTCTCTCTATCTCTTTCCACTCATTACCTATCTTTTCAATCATTACCATATTTCTCTCTCCACCCACTACCAAAACTAAAATACCCAAATGTGCTAAACGAACATGGCCAGTGTTTCTTGGAGATAAGGTCAACATATGATCACACAGTCCCTCAAGTAAAAATTGATCAGGTACACCCAAGTATTGAAAAGGGTTTATTCAAATAATATATACACATATGTATGGATCAACACTCTCCATAGCCAACCATCTTCTCGATTTCAGAACGCAATCATAACTCACCATAGGTCCCTAGGTCTCTACTCTCTAGGCAAAGAAACCTATGCACTAGTATTTAAATTGCTCCCGCCAGCTGTAAATGAACTGAGTCATTCGCGAATTGTTCGAGATTCGATTCGGTAAGAGCTCGTTCGAGTTCGATTCGTCTGCTAAACGAACTGAACCTGAATCTCAATTCTAAGCTCGTTCCGTAAATGAGCCTAATCTGAGCTTAACGGTATTCGGCTTGATTATGTTTGCGAATCTATACTTAAATTTAATTAATAATTCAATATGAGTTTATTTGTAAATGTAAAAAAATTTAAGATTGTACGTATAATTCAATACTTATTTTTTTTCCAAATTCTATACGAGTAATGAGAGAGTTTGGGTTTGCTTGAGTTTAATGAGTTGCGCCGAACCAAACATGAGTCTTGAAGAGCTCAATTCGAGCTTAGATTAGCCTCGGCTCGACTATTTCTCTTAAGCCTAGTTGTAACTTAGTAGGATTTGTAGGATCTCGTATTTATAAATTTGATCCACATATTTGTAAGTGTAAATTGGCAATTTTATATGTTTAAATAGTTGAGTTCTTAATTTGGATGCTTGGTGAGTAGTATGGGATTAAATTAGCATCTAGCTGGTAATTTTGTTTTAAAAGAAAAACTTCTTTTGGGGCAGTTAAAAGTAGGGGTGTACACGGTCCGGATTGATCCGGTTCTTTAGAAAATCAGTAACCGGACCATTTCAAACGGTTCTAGGAAATTAGGAATCAGAACCTAACCAATATATGAGTAGAACCTAACCAGAACCAAACTGCAAAACTGGTCCGATTTTGGTTCGGTTCCGGTTCCGATTCTATCGAATTAACATCCAAACCTATCACCGGTGTGTGAGAAAGAGAGACGTGAGAATTGAAAGAATAGGAAGGTAATCTATTAGAATAGAAAAAGAAGGAAGAAAATAAAAACTTTCCTAACAAATGAGATTTTATCTCTAAATATAGTAAGTTCAGCAAGAAAGAGATTAACCTACCAAATTACACACATATATTTATTTTTATATAATTATATATATATATATATATTAGTTTTAATCGGTTCGGTTCGGTTTTAACCACAGTTCTTTAATTGATAACCAGTAACTGAACCAAAATTAACGGTTCTTATTTTTTTTAGAACCTAACCTGACCGCAGAACCACAAAACCAGACCAAATAGGACGGTTCGGTCCGGATCGGACCGGTTTTACGGTTCGGGCGGTCTTCTTAAACACCCCTAGTTAAAAGTGCCTTATTAAGAAATCTATGGAGGCAGTTTCAAGCGCATCATCAATGAAGCTATTGCAACACCTCAAAATGTTGGTATAAATGATTAACCATGGTTAAGCATTCACAATTAGCATGTTGTAGCAGCTCCGTGAAGTGCCTTAATACATATGCTTATGTGGCAATTTTGTGTGCTTCTTCAAACACTTCTTGCGGCACCTAAAAGTGCAACAACAAAGAGATTTAGAGGCTCCATAACATGCCCCATAAAAAAGTGTCGCGTTACATCTATAACTGCATCGATACACGCGACACTAAGGCGTGGTGCCTCAATAGGTAAACTGCCCCAACAGGTCCTTATTGAGGCAGTTTTGATTGCTCTAACAAGCCTTTTTTTGTTGTAGTGTGCGGATCTTAATTAACTACTCCCATATACTGTAAATGTTTGTCCTATTCCCCCTCGGATGTTTTGGTGGTCTTCAATGCAACTATCATGAAATTATCAGTGCTCCATAGACGATATGTTGGTTGCACTTTGTCCTAAATATGTGTTAATGAATAGATTTTGAGTTTTGAGCAGCGTTGCATAAGAAAATTCTAAAACCACAAACACTTTGGACAAACAAAAGCACAATACACTCACTTTGGTGTGTGGGCTCCACACCAGTGATGCATTTTGTGGGGAGCCCAGACGCTCATTTGTTCATGCAAAGTATCTCTAATTTTAGGATGATTGGTAGTGCAGATCTTGTCCATATTGTAGCACTGGGTATTTGTCAAAAATTCTTTAGGAATAGTTTGTGGCTTGTTAGAATTCCTCCTATAAAGTATAAATGGTCTAAAACAATTATATAATAAGTTTGGAGAACCAGGCCCAAGAAGGGAGCCAAGGACGTGTGGTTAAATGCTTGGATTCGAAACTCGGCACTATAATTTTTTCCCGAAAAACTTTTTATGGCTGTCGTAATACCACCGTTTTTTTTTCCCCGACATATGCTTTGTCGACAGAATGAATTATGATTTTATTACTGCCGGTAATATTTTTGGTTTATTATCGGGTGTTGCTATTGTTTTTTCTTTTTCTTTAAAAAATTGTGAGGTGAATTGTAGTGATAGGTTGAACTTGTCGTCTCTGTATGACGCTTCTAACTTGTGTGTTACTATAGGATTTCTTTTTTGTATCATTTGATTTTAATGTTATGGAAACCTCTTTTTTGCTGATAAAAAAGAAGAAGAAGAAGAATTTGCATGTATTTCTTGAAATTGGGAGGAAAATAGCTAGTCGTCAACTTCAAGGATTCTACCGCCTTCACAATCACGATAAATAGTTCCATTCGATCATGGCCATCTTCAATTTTGCATGCAGAGATATCGAACCCAAAAACAATTAATGAAACTACTAGCTTCCTCTTCAGTTCACACCCGGACTTTCTACAACAACAAAACAATACTAGGAGCAGTTCGCATGTGCCCAACACAATGATCGATCGATATTGATCGGTTGGCCGGATTGGGAAAAAATTTAATCTTGTACATGAGAAAGTACTAGCTTTCAAAGAAAGCAGTTAAAGAGAAAGAAGGATAATTAAAATCAGATAGACCCCCTGTTGGAATATCCACTCTCAGAAGGGGCCGGTACTGGTGATGTTTTGAATGTTAGTTGTAAATTACTGTATGTTGTTGTATGGCTCATGTGGTAGGTGACATATTATTTCTAGGCTTGAAGGGTACGTCTCTATCCTCATGGTGGGTCGGGGCACTTTTTGGGTGTCGAGTGAAATGCATGTCATTGTCAAGTGTCTAGGTGCATGTCAAACATGATTGAAATGTTTTTTCTTGTTGTGATGTCAACATAGTTAAAAACCACACTTCAATGATTTTTTATTTTTACTTTTTTATTGATGAACAACTCCCATGAATTTTTGAGTGTCAAGCCCATGCGTAAACTAAATTGTGTAGCATTTGTACCACAAAATCATTTACAATATTCGTCATGCAAATCAATTACTATAACTATAAGTTCCACGTAAAATTTTAAAAAATAAATTACTTATTTTCTTTAACAGTTTACATCTTTTACATATATATTCATTTTCAAATTAAAAAATAGAAATTGATGTGAGTTTGCCTATAACTTTTAAACATATAAGTCTGGTCCTAAAGAGGTGACCCCTTTGTAAAGAAAATTCATGGATCCGTCACTGGCTCTGAGAGTGTGTGGTAGCAAGATGTGAGCGTGAAAGGGCGAGACCTGAGAGGGGGAGCTGATTGTTTCTCTCCCTGGTGAGTTTTTTAACTTTTGTGTATGTGTGTGTGCGTATATATATACAAAGGCGAGTTTTTTCTAAGATGAGTGTGTGGTGTCCCTCTGTTCTCAACAAATTGTCCACCAAATTTTTGTGGGTTATTAATTCGTCTCAACGAGAGGAAACGGAAAAGTAAATTTTTTTTACTTTTACCCAAATATTTTGAGAAATAACAATTTTTTAGCGCAAAAAGTATTTTTTTTTGGGCTAAAAAGTGGTTATTTCTCACAATACTTGGATAAAAGTTAAAAAAAAATAATTTTTTATTCTTCTCGTCAAGACGAATCAATAACTCATAAAATAAAATTCTCAAATTTAAATTAAGCTCATAAATTTATGTGTTTGTGTGTTTGTTAGTGGCGATAGAAGAATTTGATTGTTTTTGTCCCCACACGAATATTGATTTTGATTGTTTTTGTTTTTGATCTCTCTCCATTGTTTGGTCCACATGACATTTATCTTTTCTCTCTCGCACCGGGCCAGAACTACTCCGTATAATACTCCTCATGAACATTATCCTCATGACATATCTGTCTCTCTCTCCTCGGTTAGCTTTCCCATCATCTCTTCACATTGACGGGTGTTCACTGACAAAAAATACATAAAATCTAACACATTTTATTATCTCATTTTCGCCAACAAAAAAGTTTCAGTATTTTGCCATCTCGTTTCTATTAACAAAAAAGTGGTTAACAAAAACTCTTTTTGTTACAGTGACGTACTCTACTCACAAAGTCATCAACAACTTATTCACTGCTGGAAATACCTAACAACTTCTCAACCACAAATAAAAATCTACAAATTTTTTACTACCAGAAACACTCCTTGAAGTTCATGATCACGCATCTCTCTCTCTTTCAAATCATAGATGAGTGTTAGATAAGTAATTAAATGTTAGAATTTATGTTCGTAGCAAAAATATTTACTGAGAAAGACAACCATTTCAAATTACCCTTTGAAACTGTTGCTCCTCATGAGCAAGCATTGTCAAGATCTTCACTCACCTTCCGAATCGGAATCGGAATTGGAATCCTCAAAGAAGCTAGCATCTCTTCTCATATCATCTTCCATGGAAAATAGGCAGAAAGAAGTATGATGAGTTCACACTATTCGAAAATCTCACTTGTTTTCTAATGCAAAATACCATTTAATCCATTTAGATAAAGGAAACAAGTTGTTTTGAAAAGTGGGTATTTTTGGACTAAATAAAACATATATATAAAAAATACTATTTAGTGATCTCTCTGATAAAAAAAAAAAAGCGTGAACTCACGTATATATATAGAGTCCGGATCTTATAGGAGATCCCGCACGGCCTTACCTTGCGGGACTCTCCTTTTCCGATCGAATTGCGATGATCCGAGCCGCTCAAAGTGATCAGAGCATGATTTTAAGGGGTACTCGCGAGAAATCAGCAAAAAAAATGATCGGAAAAGGCTTGATCGGAACAATTTTTTATTGAACGGTTCAGTAAAAAACTGCTCGGATCAAGCCCTTTCTGATTATTTTTATTGCTGATTTTTGGCAAGTATCCTTAAAATCACGTTCTGCACACTTTGAGCGGCTCGGATTATCGTAATTCGATCGGGAAAGGGGAGCTTGCCGTGCGGGATCCCTCATTGGATCCCTTGTGTGTGTGTGTATATATTTGTTTTGATGTGTTCAAAAGAAGTATTTTTCTGAAACAAAACGTATATACTCCTACTTGATAAAAAGAGCTAGTGGCGTGAATGATTTTAATAAGTGAATTAATTTTTGATGGGGGAAGTAGGTAATAATTGTACACAATCCAATCTTGGTCGATCGGGTGACTGAATTTTCGATTTGGTCAATTCCCGTTATACAAAGAGATTTTTCAGTGCCGAGGGGGTATGTTACACGTGGTACCTGCTCGGCGCATCCAAGTCACCCGATACACTTTTGGATGGCTCGGATTGAAATTCTCTCTCTTCTCTTATCCCAACACTTTCTCTCTCCTTTTCTCTCTCCAAATTTAAATTGTTCAAAAACAAAATAGACGGCTAGAATATGCGAGCGAACACCACGTGGTACCTGCTCGCCGCTCGGCACTGAAAAAATTTCTCGTTATATACATAATAAATGTAACTGTTTTGATCAGGGGAGTAGGTGACATGTTGAAAAAAATTGAAGAACAATAAATAAAGATAATATGTAAAAAAAAAAGAATAAAACCAAAACCAAAAACATATGCTACATAATTTAAACATCAACGTAAACATCCAAAAAAAAGACAGCAAAGAAGAACAAGTGAGAGATAGAGAAAGTACCGGTGGAGGAAAACTAAGGAGTGGTTAATTATAACCATCGAATATAAAAAGAATAAAAAAAAAATTTGCACTGATTTAGTTGCCATTCCGCTTTCTTTTTAAATCTTTTTTTTTTAAAAGAGGGTAATTTCAAGCTTAAATATAATGAAAATAAAAAATAATTTTTTAATTTTTTTGCACCATTTAAAAGATCTTAATGAGATCTATCAAACAAAATCTATATTGGTAGAAAAATTATTTGTATAAACACATAATTTTTTAGCTTAAAATTACCTTCTTTTTCTAAAAGTTATTTATTCCAGAAACTGGAACGGGGCTTCAATCAGATTGGAAATCGAAATACTTAAATAATATTAACTAAATAAAAAAGAAAAAAAATTAAAAATTATTAAGTAAATAAAAGAGAAATAAGAGAAAATAGGGTTAGGGTATTTTTGAGGCGCAGACTGCGGGGTATTTTATTTTCTGAAGAGGGGGTGAGGTCGGGGGTGTGTGTCAGACGGGAAAGCAATGGATCGGTACGTAACTTTGTTTTGCTCCTCCTATAAATAGTGGAGTAGTAAAATTGGCCTAGTCCAGTATTCCCTTATTAGAAAGAACTAGCTAGAATTAAAGACACAAAATGGAGCCATGTTATAGAGATAACAGAGACGAAGAAGAAGACCAAGAGCATTATAGCTATGCAATGGAAGTGATACGCTCCTCAGTGCTGCCTTTGGTGTTGAAGGCGGTGATAGAGTTAGAAGTGCTAGATATCATAGCCAAGGAGGGTCCTGGAGCCCAACTCTCTGCCTCGGAAATCGCGTCACGGTTGCCACCCTCTGCTTCTGCATCCGGTCGCAATCCGGACGCGCCAGAGATGCTGGACCGGATGCTGCGTTTCCTGGCCAGCCATTCGATTCTCACGTGCTCGGCCGCCATCTCCTCCTCCGATGACTCAACACCGACTGGGCCTGCTGCCTCGGTCGGCGAGACAAGAGTGTATGGGCTGGCACCTGTGGCCAAATACTTCGTTCCCGACCAAGACGGAGTCTCATTAGGGTACTTGCTGTTCATGGCCCAGGACAAAGTCCACATTAACAGCTGGTAATTAGTACTTAAATCATACGCACACATTCGAACTCAGCTTAATTTCCTTGAATAAATAGTAGTTTTGCTTTGTCCGTCTTATAATTTTGGCGGCTTATGATTTGATTTCCTTGATTAACTAGGTACGAACTAAAAGGGGCAGTTTTGGAAGGAGGGATACCCTTCGAACGGGTACACGGGATGCATGCATTTGAATACGGCAGGAAAGATGTGAGGTTCAATGGGGTATTCAACAAGGCCGTACAATCTGTCAGCAAACTTGTCATCAAGAAAATCGCGCACTCCTACAAAGGCTTTGAGCCACTCCAAAGCCTAGTTGATGTTGGTGGTGGTCTTGGTGTCAGCCTCAGCTTGATCACCACCAAGTACCCACACATCAAGGCCATTAATTTTGACCTCCCACATGTCATCCAGCAAGCCCCGCCCTATCCCGGTACGTATGATTTTCAATCCTTGTATTTTCGATAAAACAACGTATACCAAACCTCACTGTTCACTGTTGAGGGCGCGTGATTGGAAAAAAAAAAACCCGGATGAACCATAAGAGTTTTTGAATCATATAATTATTTGCTCATTTTAAAAGTTGTGGTAGTGTAACTTTGTTGTAGGGGTGGAACATGTGGGAGGAGATATGTTTGAAAGTGTTCCAAAGGGCGATGCCATTTTCTTGAAGGTGAGTTTAAGTAAACCTGTGATCAGTAATTAGGATGCATATATATATATATATATATATATATATATATATATATATATATATAGCATTTAGATATGCTCTGGTAATTATGATGGTTTCAATATAAGATACATGGATCTAATTATAATAATGACGATTAATTGTTAGCGATATATGTGATCATATATATATATATATATATATATATATATATATATATATATAGCGCGTACTTCATGATTGGAATGATGATCAATGCCTGCAAATACTGAAGAACTGCCATAAAGCTTTACCAGAGCATGGAAAGATAATTGTCGTGGAGACAATTCTTCCAACGATCGTAGATACTAGCGATGCAGCAAGATCCGCTTTCCACATTGATTTGCTGATGATGACTGAACTCGGAGGGAAGGAGCGCACGGAACAGGAGTACCGGACCCTAGCCGTTGGAGCTGGATTTTCTGGCATCAAACTGGATTGCTATGCCTGTACCCTATGGGTCATGGAATTTTTCAAGTAGTACTGCATTTGCACTTGTGGAGTAGTACTTGAGCTAAAACTTCCATTAATTAATTCTTATTATGTTATTTTGTTTAGTAGAAATAAAATAATAAGTAAGAGCTGTATGTTGACCGAGGATATTTCGATGAAAATTTAATTGTACGTACCGGAGTATTTATGTATTTTTGTCTTCCCCATTTCCATTTACTACTCCTAGAAGATTATGAATGAATCTGTCATGCTAAAAAAACTAGAACTCTTCTAATGTTATTGTGGGTCATGGTCTTTGGCCATTAATTCTCGATCTGGCTCATAAACTCATATCTAATTGTAGACGTTGAATGCCTTCATCAGGGAAACTACTAAGGTTGCCTTCTTTTAAACTTATCTTAAAATAAGTTGGTTTTAATTTTTTTCACATTTATTAGTTTTGTGCCAAATTTTTATACATATTATTGATTCGTCTTAACGAGAGAAATTGAAAAAGTAAAAAAAAAAAAAAAAACTTTTTGAGAAATAGCCACTTTTTAGTAGAAAAAGTGTAATAAGTTGACTTATTTTGAGAAATAAGTGGTTAATTATTTCTCAAAATATTTTGGCAAAAGTAATTTTTTTTTTTTTACTTTTTCCGTTTTCTAATTCTTTTTGTCAAGACGAATTAATAATCCACAAAAATTTGACCCAAAACTAACACATGCGAAAAAAAAAAATTCAAATAACGACAAACCAACTTATTTTAAGGTATTATTTTTAGGCTCTCGTGTTAGACCTTAGGGGCTAGGCTTCGGCCCATGTGGTGTACTGTTTGACTTTTTGTTGGTTTTCTCTTTTCTCTCTCCTCGTTTCTAATAAAAAATTTCCTATAAAAAAAATTTGTGTCTGGTTTTAAGAATTAGTTTGGAAATTTTAGAAATGAAATCAAGACAGTAAGTTAGATTTTTTTATTTTTTTTGATAATAAAAAAGGGTGGGAGGAGGCAACCAACGTAGCAACTCCCATTGGGCATAACTATAAGGGCTCCCTACCCGCCAATAGAATGTCCGGTTCAAGTTATAGCTACCGTTCGGAAGAATGGACCTTCACCACGACATCATTTTAGTGGACAGCTGGTGAAAAATCCTCTTCTTTAGTCCGTAGACGGATTTCGAGCACCTGTCAGAACCCGAACCTCCGCCTGTGTCAATGGGAGTAGCGGCCCTCATCAACCGGGCAACCACCTCGGTGGTGGTAAGTGAGATCTCGTCTTTCTCAACAAAAAAAAAAAAAGATACTCCCTCCGTCCCTTTTTAAGTGTCCTGCTTCGTAACTCCAACTTATTAAAAAGACATCATTAGTATACCTTTCACATCAAATTTTTCCTCTACTTTCTCTACTTACACATCATCATTACACTTTTACTCACTTACTTTTCAAAATGGAATCTACTTTTAGGGACAAAATAGATAATTCACCAACTTTTATCCACTAACTTTACAAAATGGACACTTATTAAGAGACAACCCAAAATGAAATACCGGACTATAAATAAGGGACGGAGGGAGTACAACTTTTGTTGAGATAAGGTCAACATATGATCAAACAGTCCCTCAAGTAATAATTGACCAAGTGCTCCTTCTAGTCACCGTATAGTTTTGTTTTTACCGAAGCAAACAACATTTTCATCTCTATCTAGTGGAGTAAAATTGAAAAACTTTGCCGCGTGTTCCCCACCTGCAAGATAACGGCCCCCTTTGCTAGTACTTTTATCCAATTTATTTTTAATTTATTTGTTTTAAATTAAACCGGACATTACTTTGTCAGTTATGCCCTTATAGTTAAGCCCAATCATCACTGAACTTACTTTGTCAGTTTCAAATCATCATTGGGCTTACTTTGCAGTTTCAAATTATCACATTCAACTCATCACATCTCAAAATCGCGCCTACAGGCATTCTAAAAATAAAACTTACCAATTTATTCATTACTTAGCATCGCCTAGGTGAATTCTATTCGCATACCACCCGATGACTCTAGGGTGCAATTTAGCATTCAAATTAAGTATATGTGAAATATACAATTAGTCAAATAATTATTCAAAAACAAATAATAAGCAATGCGATCACACAACTTTTTATGAACAAGCCGTTGCTCTTAGTCTTGTATGGCCACAATATCAATCATAGAGTAAGAACTTTTAAAGAAAATTTTTTAAAAAATTTTTTCTAGGCTCTCATTAATAATTTCTAAGAAATTAGATTGATTTAAAAACTAAATAAATGCACTAATTCTGTAAAAATATTAGAATATGAAAGAAAAGATAAGAAGAGATACGCCCCCCTAGGTATTTAATACCTTCCCCTATAAAGAAACTCATAACACCCATTCCATTCGTAATTCCATCAATTATGCGTCTATCAAAAAAATGAGTTACTTCTGACAATTCCGTTGTCCCTCCCATTAACGTTGTTGTATAAAAAGCATCTATGTAAGCACGATTATATGACCAATTATATATTAAATTTCTAATTTTATCAACTCATAGCCAGCTCATAGCTCGCAAATCAATACAGTAGAAAGACAAGATTCCTTGCCTTCGGTTAGTTAACGTTGGTTCAGCGACGCCGTCAGTCTTCTGTTTGATGTTGGGACTCGGCTGGTGCGTATTATGTGTGCTTTGGGTAGAAGTTTTGTATAAATGTATCACCATGCTATTAAGTATTTAGATTTATCTTTTTAAGAGGTAGAATAGAATAACCCCGTTGAAGGGTAATGATTATACGTCTGTAATGCATTGTATGTTCCATAATGCATTACATGACTTAATAAGAGTCGTAAAGGTCCTCTACAATATGTTCGAATGTTAAGAGTTGAATTCGGAGGGCCACGGAATTATTTTTAATAAGGATATTGATAAAAGTTGCCGGATGTAAAATAAGTAGATAATAAATAATTTAATTAATAAAATAGGTTGAGGTCAACAACGTTTCATCTTTGGAATGCAAAGAATTTAAAAAAAATTACTCGGGCATCAATAACATGATTTATAAGGTCGTAGAGATTTTTCGTATGTAAACTTTTGAATGAAAACAAGTAAATAATTAATAAATAGATAAAAAAATAAAAAAATATGATATTAACAAGGTATGATCTTTGAGGTGTGAGAAGTCTAGAAAAAATAGTTTGGGTGTCAAAAATGGTGTTCGAAAGGTCGAAAAGTAGTTTTGAACCAAAATAGTGAAAAACGCAAGGTTGGACTGGGTTGACCTTGCGCTCCGCAAGGTCATAGACCTGGTTCTTGCAGCTGCAGCAACCCAAAGGTTGCGGCCAAAATTCATTTTTTTTTGTTTTTTTGTTTTTTTGTCATGGTTTCGATGCATGGGTCCATTTGGGGCATAGGGTTAAGCTTAAAAACACTTAGTATACTTTAGAGAGGAGGTTGAAATGGATTATAATACCTTGGTTTGGATTGAATTCAATAAAAAACGAAACTTGAATTTTGGAGAAGAAGACTACGGGTTCTTTGATCGGGGAACCTTGGAGTCGAATTGTTGGTTGATTGGTGATGCTAGGAGTGGGGGGAAGTGATTGGAATGGTCGGTTTGGGTTTCGATGGGTCGTGACTTTGAAACCCACTTTTCTCTCTCTTTCTTTCTCTCTTTAAAACTCCGTGGATTGGAGCTTCGTTTTCTTCTGTTTTTCTCTCTTTTTTGGACTGGTAGGGTGTGGGGAGTGTCATGGTGTGCTCATGGGTCGAAGTGATGGGGTATTTATAGGCGAATTTTGAAGAGGGTGATAAGATTGCATTTAATGGAATTGGATTCATGGGATTTGGATGGATGACTTGGGGCCGATTTTGGGATTAGAGAGAGAGCCAGAGATGGATAAGAATGTATTGATTTCGGATTTTTCTTTGGTGAAGAAGGATTTTTTTTGGTTTTTGCAAGGGGGGATGAATGTGGTTTTTTTGGAGGAGAAGAAATGGAGAGAGAGTGAGCTATAGGAGTTTGTGGGCTGTGGGAGAGAGTGACAGAGAGAAGTTGCAGGAGAGTGAGGTGAGGGAGATGAGAGTGTGTGCATGCATGCATGGAAAAGAAAAGAAAAAAAAAAGAATCTATGCATGTTTATATTGCATGCATAATTGTATGAAAAAATATATATATATATATATATATGTATTAAGAAAAATAATTCTATTATTATTATTAAAGCTATTAATAATATTATTAAAAAAAATGGGCTGTTACAATATAAGACCATTCGCAATGGTAATAATCAAAATCAATAATAAAAATGTGTTACGTCAACATTTGATTATTAATTTAGTTCATAATCAAACTTTACAACTTCTACTTTTATATTACTTATTTTTGTATCTCTAACCAAAAAAGCCCCCACAATACACAATGCACTTTTCTTTAATCGCAAACGAGATCCAATTACGCACTCGACCACACCAAATTATTTATTTCGATGAGACGATTCCAATGTTGAGTGTTTTTAGGTTATTGAGTTTTGAGTTTGGTTATTGAGTTTTGGTTATTGGTAAAAGTTGTTAGGTTTGGTTATACAATGAGTAGAATTTGGTCATTTACTAAAAGACTAGTAACTTTGCTTTTACAATGTGAGGTATTTTTTGAGTATTGTTGTTAAATTTGCTTATCCACACACATTTACTTATCAAAGTGGATAAGCAAATTTAACAACAATGCTAAAAAAATACCCCACATTGTAATAAGTAAAGTTACAAGTCTTTTAGCAAATAACCAAATTCCATCCATTCTATAATCAAATTTAACAATTTTTACCAATAACCAAATTCGAATTTTTCGTAAACGAGTTCCAATCACGCACCCAACCACACCAAATTATTCGTCTCGACAAGACGATTCCAAAACTGAAAGGCCGGTCGTCGTAAACCTCCTCACGCATCGCCTAAAAAGGCTGTGCGTGAGATCCACTCCCATTACGCGCCGAACGAGCCAAATCCTTATGTGCACAATTTTTAAAATTTCTTCAAATTTATTTTTTGAAATATCTAAGATAAAGCAGGTTTTTTGCGGTTTATATTGGATATTCAAAAAATATTTGGGTAAAAGTCTTTTTTTTTTTTTTTGGTTTCTTTTGTCAAGACGAATCAATAATCCAAAAAAGTTTGTTGTAAAGCTAACAAACGTGAAAAACAATTGAATAAGGACAAAAACAAAAAAGCCCAATAATCTCTTAGGGGAATGCAACCTAAGGCTTATTTTGGCCAAATAATCCAAATGGATTAATTTTTTGTCCTTATTCAAATTTTTTTCACAGTTGTTAGTTTTTTGTCCATTTTTTCATATTATTGATTTGTCATGGAAAAATCTAAAAAGTACAAGTTTATGATCGAAACCCAATTTTTTTTTTTTAATAAAGACTAGATCAAAACCCAAGTTTTTTTTTTTAATAAAGACCAAAATAAATAAGCCAATAATCGGCTTATTTCGTCTTCTTTTAAAAAAAATTGAGTTCAAATGTTAATTTTTACTACTTTTAGAATCCTCATGTCATGATGAAGTAACAATTCACAAAAAAATCGAAACTAACAAATGCAAAAAAAATTAAATAAGGATAAAAAAAATAATCCATTTGGATCATGGCCAAAGTAGGCCTAAGTACTTACAATTGTTTGGATGGGCTGATTTTTTACAAGGTCACTCGGAAAATTATTTTAAAGTAATAGGAGTTTGGAGTTTCTGGAGAAAGTGAAAAAGAAAGTAAAATACTTCATCAGTGAACGGAAAAAAGAAGAGAAAAGTGTCACCTGAAAAAAAAAAAAAAGATTATAAAGTGTAGGGGAAAAAAGAGAGAGGACAAAGTGTCTCAGTGCATTCAATGTTGATAAAAGAAAAGATTATTCAGTGTTGTTCTATTTCTGTTAATTTTTTATTTATCAAGCAAAAATGAATAAAGTAGGTGTAGACACCCCAATCTGGGTTTCCAGATTAGTTTACTTATGGTTTTTGATTCCCCGATGATGAAATGGATCAAGAACACCCCAGGTATGATAGCGTGTTTGAGTTTTGAGTGTTTGCAAAACTCTTGAACTTAACCTAGCCTAAGCTACTTTAAAAACCAAAAACCCTGCTGGTCCGCGCCAGGGCGCAACCGTCTCGCGCCAAGGCACACCATCGCGCGACAGATTGACTCCATCGCGCGACAGTGCGCCAAGGCGCACCATCGCGCGCCAGACTCACTCCCTCGCGCGACAGTGCGCCAGGGCGCACCATCGCACGATAGACTGACTCCGTCGCGCGACGGTCCAACCTACCACCAATCTTTCCTGAGATGGGCAGTTGGCCACCATTGCAACTTTAGCCAGGTCTCGTGGACTGGCTGAACTCCTCTCCTGACACCAACCAGATCCACCCTCTCCCTATTTATACCCATTGCTTTCTTCATTTGAAAGGGTTAACAAGTTCAAGAATTTCAAAAAGGATTACACACCGTTTTCACACCTCAACCAAGAACATAGCTTGTTCTTCCTCTTCCATCACACAACCATTCAAACACCTCATTCAAGTTTCAAACCTCGAAGCTCGAATTCGTTTCAAACTCAACCAAAGGTATAGCATACCTACTGTCTTTCTGTTCTGATCCCTGAGGGGGGCTGGCAGGGCCAAGGCTGGTAATCAATACTAGTCCTGGTCCTAAAGCTGGCGAGGTTTCAAAAACCGTCATGGTAGGAACCAACGCGCGAGGGTCCCACTCTCTCGCGCGACACTCCGGTGCTGCATGAGATGGACCGCGTGAGGATTGGTGTCCTATTGTTTTCTATTTATGTATATATACATCACTCTGCGAGCATGATAATAATCAGTTTACTGCTTTCTTTTGTTAGAAATTGCTAGCTGTAGTCAATTTGCATGTTTACTATTTTGGAGTACCCCTGGGATCATTCTGGACCTGTCCCAGAACTCAGAAATGTGTAAACCAAGCATTGGTCTGGTCCGCGCCAGGGCGCAACCATCCCGCACCAGGGCGCACCATCGAGCGCCAGACTCACTCCATCGCGCGACAGTGCGGCGGGCCGCACCATCGCGCGCCAGACTCGCTCCATCGCGGGACAGTGCGCCAGGGTGCATCTTCGCGCGATAGAGTGAGTCTATCGCGCGACAGTTTGCCTCTGACCAGTGAATGGCCTTGCACGGGTAGCTTGGTTTTAGGCCATTATTTTGTCCCCACACTGTTTATGGGGTGCTTTATTAATTTGTAGGGCTTTTCAGCCTTTAAACTGTATATTATGATGCCTATAAACTGCGTGGTTTGTCCTGGGTGTGCACTGGTCCTTCCAGAGCCCAGAAGGTTTGAGAATAAGAGTTGTGGGTTTAAACTCACCAGCGCGCGTGTGTCTTGGAGTTGTGCGCGCAGGAGTAAACAATATGTAGTGACTTGTTCAGTGCATGTTGGTTTCTTCCTGCGCACGTCACTCCAAAACAAAGGCCTCCCAGTTTGTTTAAACTCCCACAGCAGTCTGTTCTCATCCTATACTAACTGTTCATCAATGCTATCATTCACATCCTGCAAACATGTTACAGTTTTAATCTCCGATTAACTGTTCCCCCGCCCTAAATGGCTAAAGAATTGATTAATCAAACAGAATCGCAAACAAACGTTTTCGCAAATGCCTAAGTAGAAACCGATCTCCGGATTGGGCGAGAAGGGTGCCATAAAACCCTTTCCCTCTCGTAACCTGGCTCCCGAACCTAGATATGGTTATGACGGACTGGTTCCTTAACTTTTTCAAATCAAACAGCGCGGCAAGTGCTTCGAAATACGGTTCCTTGGGTGTCGGACCTTCAAACCCGAGTGGCGACTCTGTATTTTCGCGAACGCTTGTCATCCAGCTTAAAAGCACTCCCGCGAACCAGCAGCATTTTCTCTTCTCAAGGAGGGGAACGGAATCCCTTCCCGAGGAAAGAAAAATCGGGCAATCGCATTACCCACAGTAGGCACTACTATAAAAAGACGAAAAAATAAATAAGAACCCAAACCTACTGAAAATGGTTCTTCGGTACGAAGGTGCTATTAGCACAGATTTTCTGTGCACAGATCACAATATAGGAGTATTACAGGTCACACACAAATCATCCGAGTCGTTCATTGAAATTTAAATATTTTTTTGCGAATTCTCACAAAAAATCTGCTCAATATGATACCTATAGATACTCGATCCAATCATCTAATTTTTCATTCATGTTTTAGAATCCTATAATATGAATGAAAAGTTTAATGATTGAATCGAATATTTATAGGTATCGAATTAAGTTAATATTTTGAGAGTGCTCTCAAAAAAATATTTTAAATTTAATGAACTACTCGAATTAATTTGTGTAAGACCCGTGGTAGGCTCCACATCACAATCTATGCACAAAAAGTGTGTGGACAGACTTTTCTTGGAGAAACGTGTTGCTTTAACTGCGCATTCTGATTTCTTAAAAAAAGAACTTTTAGAAAGAAAAAAAAAAGTTAATTTCAAGTTCAAAAATTATATGTTTACGCAAATAATTTTCTTGCCAATATGAATCTTATTTGATAGATATCATTGAGATCTTTTAAATGGTGTAAAAAAAATTATTTTTTCTTTTTATTATATTTGAGTTTGAAATTATCTTCTTTTTGAGAATAAATGTTTAAAAAGAAAGCGGAACGGCACCTAAGTGTCCAATTGAAAAAACAAAAATGATAGTCAGGCCTCGTTCCGGAACGTGATTTCAAGCTAAAAAATGATGGGTTTATTGAAATTTAAAAATATGCAATGGGGATCTTGTTTGAAAGATCTCATCGAGATCTTTAATACAGTGAAAAAAAATCAAAAAATTATTTTTCATATACATTATTTTTTAGTTTAAAAATGTGAAATAAATGCTTATTTTTTAATAAAGGTGTTTTGAAACAGGCTCTCTGTGGTATCAATTTAATTTAGTCGTTAGGCAGTACACTTGATAGAACCAAGAGCAGGCCTTATAGTTGATTGAAATTTATAATATAATAAAATATAAAAGATAATGATGGCCTTTGGCAGTAGGTGAAAATGTGAAATAAATGCTTATTTTTTTAAAAAGATGTTCTGAAACAGGCTCTCAATGGTATCAATTTAATTTAGTCGTTACGTAGTACACTTGATAGAAGCAAGAGCAGGCCTTATAGGTGATTGAAATTTATAATATAATAAAATATAAAAGATAATGATGGCCTTTGGCAGTAGGTAGCAACACCCATAATTTTTTTAAGGATATAATAATCGCGTCTGCATAGGGAAGACAATTGACAGCTAGTATTCATCGAGCTTTGGGCTTTAAAACTCCTGTATTGAACGAGTTTTCTACAAAACAGAACTAAAATACCCTACATGTAAAAGTAAGTAGAAACAACTAAATTAACTACATAATTAAGGTAAATTAGAGACTTAGCGCACCCTATTTGACAATATCGGGTGCTTATCAATTGGTTACCAGAATACCCAACGAGAGCCTCCGTTTCAACTGTTTGAAATGATATCTACACGGTGGGTGATTCTAGTTCAGGTATTGGTGGAATAGTGAAAGAGGGTTTCGAAATCAAAGTCTATTCGGGCAACGATACTTACTTTTAGAATCACAGTTGGTTAGGACCTTTTACTCTCAAAGAGGAGTACCCTAGATTGTTCCTGTTATCCACTCAAAACGACAAGGTGATTAGCAATATTTGGGGAGGGCTGGAGGATGGAAGTTGGGGCCTGAATTTTAAAGAAGGCTACAAGATAGGGAGAAATAGCAACTGTGGGCTTTGATACAAAGATTGAACCCTATGTAATGGATCTGTCCAAGCCTGACTCTTTACTCTTGAAGTGGGCGGAGGACAAGAGGTTTATGGTAAGGTCAGTGTACGAACAGTGGGAGTCGTAATATCAGGATCAGAACTTATTTCTGGGTTCGATTTGGAAAAATTTATGCCCTCCTAACGTGTGATAGACGCGTAAATGTTCACATAAGCGTCCCCTTATTTATCATTGCTAAGTCTATTTATATTATTATTGAGAGTTTTAAGCTTTATTTTTGTGTTGTAGGTATTAGGAGGGTTTGATACCGAAAAAGAGCACAAAATTGGAATATTGAATGGTGTTCGAAGTTGAGTCATTTGAGTTCAATATAGTGGAAGGTCTAAATTGCAATATGGAGCCAACGAGTTGAGACTCTCGCTGTAAGAAGAAATTAAGAATTGGATTTTGACATGTCTTTAAACGGTGGGCCCAATAATTGATACTTAATAATGGGCCAAGGAGGAAAGCGGCCATGACTGGAAATTATAGGACAAGGGTTTTGGATGACTGATGATGAGTCGGCAGCAGCAGCTTTAAAAGGAGAGCTGCAGAGGGTTTTACAAAAAGAACAGGAACGAAGAACGGAGGCGACACAGAAGTTCCGAGTATTGTTTATTTTTCTTTGAAGTTTTCCTTCAAGTTTTGAAGCTTTGTTCAATTACTCGCACTTCGGTAACTCATTTTAATTTTTGTCCTTCATTAAAGATGTTCGTTGATACTTGTTTATTAATTTATTTCTTTTGCTTATTTCGTATTCGAAAGCATGTTTCAAGTTAGGGTTTTTTTTTATTTTATGCACAATGATTAGCGAGTAGTCGTTTAGGTAGGGTCGCGGGGTGACTAGCACACCATAGCTAGTTCGGCACTGCTCCTATTTTTAAACAATAAAGAGAAATAATTTTAGATTGGTAAAATACTTCCCGTAGATGAATCCGGGCATTGTCGGAGCCCATATGAATGGGGAAATGGGGTCCAAAACTCATTCTCTGCTACGCATGGATAAACGGTGACTATAGGGTTTCGCATCTTGCGGGGTATCTTTTCCATCTAAAGTTTAAAGCATTTTTGGCGCCGTTGCCAGGGACAGTAACGTGTGTTAAGAATTCGGGTAGTTATTTTTTATTTGTTTTCTTTTTAGTTATTTATTTATTTTATCGTTGAAAAGAAAGAAAAAAAAAGGGCCCATTTTGCAAAGTGCTATGGAGGTTATATAAACCAATTTGGTTGTTCAGTGTCACTTCCTATATTTTATAGTTTGACCTCAGAAAATCTTTTTTCGCATGTTCATAATCTTGAAAAAGCTTTTGCTAGTGATGAAGTGACTCTTTTACATGTATTCCCTGCATCTTTGTGTGGTAGTGGTCAAGATTGTTTTAATTTTGAGTCCAAAATTGACATGGAGTGAAATTGTAATACAGTTTTTCAAAACTTTCAATCCCTCATATGAGACTCATATGCTTTTAGAAGAATTATCACATTTGTCTCAGTAAGATGATGAGTCTTTGTCACAGTGTTGGGAGTGATTTAAATTTTCCGCATTCTCTTGGTCAAGTTATTGTGAGCTTGGCAGTCTTCTGGTTATCTATTGCCGTAGTTTAAATCCTAAGCCATGCCAGGTGGATTTTAGGTCCACTGATGAATTTCTGGATATAAACGCTGAAGAGGCTTGGGATTACCTAAATGACTTAACCCAAAAACTCCAATTTTGTGAGTTAACTGAAAGTTCTGAGGATACTAATTCTATTGGGAGGGAAAAAGAGGAAATAGAGCCGCCTTATTTTGATCAATTAGCTGATTCTCTTTCTTGCAATCAAGTTGAAAATTTTCAAGTGAATAATTCTTGTGTATTGGAAGATGAAACAACGGAGCCACTTGTAACTAACAAAATAGTTGGTTCACTTGAAGTGCAACAGTCTTCTCAAGAGTATTCTAGTACACTTGAGATGGATTTTCATGACGTGACTCCTTTGGAGTCGTTGCCAATAATTGTGCAAAGTCCAATTGTTCTTGATGATCAAATATCCCTAGCCATAGATGTTGATGTCATCATTCCTATTGAGCATCCACCATTGCAAAAGATTGTTAAGTTAGAACAAATTGATTTTCTTGGTGTTGATAATTTTAATATGGTTTACTATCCATTTTTCTTAAAACTCATCAACAACTTGAAAGTTAATTTGGTTGGAAAAATGCAATTAATTGGTAGAATTTAAATTTCAAACGCGGCTAAGGCAATTAAGATATTCTAAGTATTTGGTTTTGTGGCATGGTCGCGTACAATTTTTAACGGAGTGCTTGAAGTGGGGTGAGATGTTGATTTTGATTGCTCTTCGTAGTGTGATGAATGGTTGGATTTCACGTGATGGGAGGAATGTCATTAACTTTTTGTATAATTTTTTTTTCTTCTTCTTTTTTCTTTTCTCTTTCTTAGATTAGTTGCTTTTATTTTATTTTATTTTTGTGAGGACTAACATTGCAGGATGCTTCGTTCAAGTTGGGGGTCTTCTTCCCGCAATATTATTTCTTACATAGTTCTCCGTTGTGAAGTGATACCTTTCCCTTCTTTTTCTTTTATGTCTTATTTTTGTTCTTGCATTCAATGAGGACATCGAATGGTTCAAGTTGGGGGAAGGAATTACTTTGGTAGTTTATTTTTTTCTTAGACTATTAAAATTCAAAAAAAAAGAAAAAAGAAAAATTTTAAAAATAGTGGACTTCTTTTTGCATGCGATTTGGCACTTGTTGTGATTACTTGTTGGATAATTGAGTTGAGGTGTGTTGCCTACCGTAGTGATATCTGTTTTTGGCTTGGTAGTTCTACTTGCTAGCTTGTCTTAAGGAGTTGATCATGGCACTCTTATATAGCACTATTGCACGTCACATTTATTTGGGCCTTAACCACTTGTGAGCTGTGATTTAATCAATCATGATGGCTAGATTAGTGAAAACTTATGCCCTAGTGAGTTTTTGGGCCCTATCTTTTATTGGAGTGGTGTCACTTTAACTCTTAGTTTGTCATGGAAAGAGTCTATTTATTGTGGTCTCATTATTTTTAATTGTTGAGTGTTGGAACTTGAATGCATAACAATATCTCTTGGATTTTGGTTAGTCACATGGATGTTACACCCCTGGGAGAGGATTATAGGCATTTTCTTGATACTCGAGCCAGTTCGTTCATTTGTTTTTCCATTTATCCCTTACGAGCCACCTTGAGCCTTATATATTTAGCCTTCTCTTGGTTAGCTCCACCTTCCATATTGTTTTGGAGAAAGGCAAAAGTATAAATGTGTAATTTTTGGATGAACTGTGAACTTTTGTGCTTGAATTGGTGGTGCCCCTTAAAAAAAAAACACAACAACTCAGAAGAAAAAAGAAGAAGAAAGGGATGCCAGTATGTTTGAAAAAGAGGAATCGTGCTTTATGGTTGAAAAATGTTGGAAGGTTTGTAGGAGAGATCAGGTGGAGTTGAAAAGTGAAAAAAAATTGGGCGCACATTATTAAACTAGCCCTAGGTTGTTCGCCTATTCTCGGACATGAAATATTTTTTCTTACCCCACATTACAACCGAAATTAAAGTCCTATTTGATCCTTGGGGTGATGGGAAGTGGATTGATGGATGTGAGAGAGAGTTCCAATACTAGGTATTCTATTCATGAGACCGTGTGTTCACCATACAAAGCGTTCTTCTCGTGTCTTATGTGCGAGGTACTTTTCTTTTCATTTATATAACTTCTAACCGCACACTTGAGAGTTCATAATACACCTTGTTTTGAGCGATTTTATTTGTGAGTGCAAGACACAGTGAGAATTGAAGTCGAGACTCGGTCTGGAGAGAGCAGTTAGTCATTGCACACTTTTGGTTGCGACCCATGTCACACACACATGCTAAGCCTAGGTGCCATGGTTAATTTCTTGACTTGATAGCGTTTGAAACTATTTGCGTCTTCTTATATCTTTGTGGTAGCTGCACATTCTTTGCTTGATGGACCAATGAGCTGTCTAACAGATTTTCTAGTTTCATGTGAAAGGATTCTTGGTGTTTTGTGGATGATCACTGCTGAAAATCCTCACGAGACTTCACTCGTCCTACAGAGGCTGCCTGGGGGTTTAAAAGAACTATCGGTTTTAATTTGTTTTCTTCAATTGCATTTTATTTTCTTTGCTCGGGACTAGCAAGTGTAAGTTGGGGGGTGTGATAGGCGCGTAAATGTTCATATAAGCGCCCCCTAATCTATCATTGTTAAGTCTATTTATATTATTATTTGGAGTTTTATGCTTTATTTTTGTGTTGTAGGTATTTGGAGGGTTTGATATGAAAAAAGAGCACAAAATTAGAATATTGAATGTTGTTCGAAGTTGAGTCATTTGAGTTCAATCTAATGGAAGGTCCAAATTGCAATATGGAGCCAACGAGTTGAGACTCCTGCTATAAGAAGAAATTAAGAATTGGATTTGGACTTGTGTTTAAATGGTGGACCCAATAATTGATATTTAATAATGGGCCAAAGAGGAAAGCGGCCATGACTGGGAATTAAAAAAGTAGGACAAGGGTTTTGGATGACTGATGATGAGTCGGCAGTTGCAGCTTTAAAAGGAGAGCTGTAGAGGTTTTTACAAAAAGAACATGAACGGAGAACGGAGGCGACACAGAAGTTCCGAGTATTGTTTATTTTTCTTTGAAGTTTTTCTTTCAAGTTTTGAAGCTTTATTCAATTACTCGTACTTCGGTAACTCATTTTAATTTTTGTCTTTCATTAAAGTTGTACGTTGATACTTGTTTATTAATTTATTTCTTTTGCTTATTTCGTATTCGAAAGCATGTTTCAAGTTAGGATTTCTTTTATTTTATGCACAATGATTAGTGACTAGTCGTTTAGGTAGGGTCTGTTAGGGGTGCAGACAACCTTCAGCTGTGAAAACGATATTTGAAGGACTTGGGGTGTAATTTTCACATGGGATCCAACGTATTTTACACTGTAGTTTGTATGTAATTAGCTTAACTTGTTTTTAGAGAAAAACAGAGAGAGGTGAGAGAAAACGTAGGTCTCAGAGAGATTGCGAGAAGACTTGTACTCTTGATTCGATTCATAGTGGACTGGTGTGGCTCCCGTGGTTTTTCCTCGCGTTGAGGTTTTCCATGTATATCTTCTTGTGTTCTTTCTTTTCTTGTTCATTACGCACTATTTTTTGTTTGCTTGCGATTTCTGTGATCCTAGTTTCCAAGATCCGTAGGGCGTTGTGAGTTGAACAAGGAGTTCAATTCCTAACAACTGGTATCAAAGCCGTAGGTTGCGGTAGGGTTTTGTTTGACAAATTAGGGTTTAATCTTGTTCGGGCAGCCTAGGGTTTCAGTGGGAGCTATGGGTTTTGAAGAAGGCAGTCAGAAGATAGCAAAGTTTGATGGGTCAGACTTCGCATACTGGAAGACGCAGATAGAGGACTATTTGTATCAAAAGGATCTTTACTGTCCGTTGGAGGGTAAAGCGAAAGGAAAGAGGGCTGAAGAAAAAGATGCGGATTGGAATGTAATTGACAGAAAGGCGTTAGGAGTTATTCGCCTTTCTCTTTCTAAGGCAGTCACCCATAACAGATTGAAGGAGAAAACGACGGAGGATCTTATGGTAGCGTTATCTAAGATGTACGAGCAACCGTCTGCTGCGAATAAGGTACATTTTATGAAAAAACTTTTCAACCTGTCTATGGCAGAAGGGGTTTCCTTTATGTCACACCTCAGTGAGTTCAATACGATTGTTGATCAACTTATGTCTGTTGATATCAAGTTTGATGATGAGGTTCAAGCATTGTTGATTCTGTCTCAGTTGCTAGAGACCTGGCAGGGTACGGTTACTGCAGTAAGTAATTCGGCTGGGAAAGAAAAGTTGAAACTGAGTGAGATTGTTAGTTTAATTTTGACCGAGGAGGTTAGAAGAAATTTGATTGATTGTTCAGGTTCAGGTTCAGGCACTTCGGGTTCAGCCTTAAGTTTTCAGCAGGAGAGGGGCAGAAGCCAGAGTAAGGGTGGCCAAAATCAAAACAGAAACAAGTCGAAGTCGAAGGGCGGCAAAGGAAATCAGGGTAAATCTTAGACTTTTCAAGTTCGGCCCATTAAAGGTTAATGTTGGAAGTGTGGTCTGACAGGCCATATGTCATCAACATGCAAAGCACCGAAGAAGAACAAGGATGAGCAGGAGGCTCATGTTATGCACGATGCACTTATTCTTGCTCTGAATAGCGACACCGATTCGTGGGTTATTGATTCGGGGGCCTCATTCCACACCATTGCTAACAGGGAGGTTCTGCAGAACTATGTAGCAAGGGATTTTGGAAAAGTATACTTGGGTGACGATCAACCGTGTACTATTGTGGGAAGAGGTGATGTTCAGATTACTATGCGGGGGTTCAAATGGTGTTTGAAAGATGTCAGACACGTTCCGAATTGAGGAATTTTGTTTCGGTTGGGCAGCTTGCAGCAGCGGGTTACACATCGACATTCACAGAGGACATGTGGAAAGTCTCCAGCGGTACTATGGTGGTGGCTAAAAGGAGAAAAATTGTTTCCCTTTACTTGACTTCACATGGTAGTGACACACTTGCAGTTGCAAATAACAAGAAAGGTTCAGATCTATGGCACAATAGGCTGGGACATATGAGTGAGAAGGGAATGAAGGTTTTGCAGGCTAATGGGAAGCTACCAGAGTTAGAGTCAGTGGATATTGACATCTATGAGGATTGCATCTTCGGCAAACAGAAACGGGTTAGCTTTCAGAAAGGTGGCAGGCCTTCGAGGGCTCAGAAGCTAGAACTTGTCCATACAGATGTTTGGGGTCCAGCTACTGTGCATTCTCTTGGTGGTTCTTACTACTACGTTACTTTTGTCGACGATCACTCAAGGAAGGTATGGGTATTCTTCATGAAGTATAAGTCAGAGGTCTTTGAGGTCTTCAAGAAGTGGAAAGCCATGGTTGAGAATGAAACAGATTTGAAAGTGAAGCAGTTGAGGTCTGATAATGGCGGAGAGTATGAGTTGGGGGTGTTCAAGAAAGCCTGCGCTCTATACGGGATTTATTTAGAGAGGACACCCCCAGGGACTCCACAGCATAATGGCATTGCAGAAAGGATGAATAGGACTTTGACTGAGCGTGCAAGGAGCATGCGGATACATGCAGGTTTGCCTAAGGAGTTTTGGGCAGATGCAGTTAGCACAGCAGCATATTTGATCAATCATGGGCCATCAGTTCCATTGAACTTTGGGATACCGGAAGAGGTTTGGAGTGGCAAAGAGGTAACTCTTTCACATTTACGGGTTTTTAGTTGCGTGTCTTATGTGCATATCAGCGATAAGGAAAGGGATAAGCTTGATCCTAAATCGCAGAAGTGTACGTTCATTGGGTATGGCGGGGATGAATTTGGTTATCAGTTTTTTGATTATAAAAACAGGAAGATAATCAGAAGCAGGGATGTTGTATTTAATGGAAGGGTAATGTACAAAGACAGGGACAGCAAACAGAACAGTGAGAGTGACACTACAGATGGGGACACTTCAAAGTACTTTGGATAAGAGGATCTTTCAGATGACAGAGGGGTTGAGCCAAGTTCTAGTAGGACAAATAGGGCAATTTCAGATGAGGCAGTTCCAGAGACAGAGTCTAGCTCACCGGTCAGAGATTTGAGGAGGTCAACCAGGGTACCCAAACCTAATCCCAAGTACCTTTCGTCATTAGATTACTTGCTTTTAACAGACAGTGGAGAACCAGAGTGCTATATATGATAAGGCTTTGCAGGTTAGTGAGTCAGCCAAGTGGGAGCATGCAATGCAGGATGAGATGGATTCTCTTTACTCCAACGAAACTTGGGATTTGGCTACTCTTCCTGCAGGAAAGAAGGCTTTGCAAAATAAATGGGTTTTTTGGATTAAGCAAGAAAGTGATGGTAAGAAGAGGTACAAGGCTAGATTGGTAGTAAAGGGCTTTCATCAGAAGCAGGGGATCGATTATACAAAGATATTTTCCCCAGTTGTGAAGCACATCACTATCAGAGTGGTGTTGAATTTAGTGGCTGCTGAAAATCTTTTCCTTGAGCAGTTAGATGTGAAAACTACATTTCTTCACGGTGACTTAGATGAAGAAATCTATATGAAACAACCTGTTGGCTTCATTGAGAAAGGAAAAGAAGAAATGGTGTGTAGGCTCAAGAAGAGTCTATATGGTTTAAAACAGGCTCCCAGACAGTGGTACAAAAAGTTTGATGGTTTTATGCAGCGCAACGGCTACAAGAGGTGCAATGCAGATCACTGTTGTTACTTCAAAAGGTTTGAATCCAGTTGCATTGTTTTATTGCTTTATGTCGACAATATGCTTGTAGTAGGATCCTGTGTTAGGGAGATAAACAGTTTGAAGCAACAGTTGGCAACAAAGATTGCTATGAAGGATCTGGGTGCAGCAAAGCAGATACTTGGGATGAGAATCAGCAAGGATAGGGCTCAGAGGATCTTGCGATTGAGTCAGGCTGAGTATATTGAACGTGTTCTGGAGAGGTTCAATATGCAGAGTGCTAAGGTAGTTAGCACGCCCTTGGGAAGTCACTTCAAACTTTCTAAGGGTCAATCACCCAAGACAGATGCAGAGAAGGAGTACATGGCCAAGGTTCCTTATGCCTCGGTCATCGGTAGCTTGATGTATACGATGGTGTGCACGAGACTAGATATTGCCCATGCAGTGGGAGTTGTAAGCAGGTTTGCTAGCAATCTAGGGAAACAGCATTGGGAAGCAGTCAAGTGGATCTTGCGTTACTTGAGAGGTACCACTGATTTGCCACTTTGTTTTGGGAGAGGGAAGTTGACAATACAGGGATATGTGGATGCAGACTTTGCCGGTGATCAGGATACGAGGCGAAGCACCATGGGGTATGTTTATACTGTTGGTTCAACAACGGTGAGTTGGGTTTCACGTCTGTAGAAAATAGTGACATTATCCATGACAGAAGCTGAGTATGTGGCCGTGACTGAGGCTGCAAAGGAGATGATTTGGTTGAAGAGTTTTTTGGAGGAGTTGGATTTGAAGCAAGAGAACTGCGATCTTTTCAGTGACAGCCAGAGTGCTATTCACCTTGCCAAAAATCCAGTGCTCCACGCTAGGACGAAGCACATCGATTTGAGATACCATTTCATTCGTTCGCTTTTGGAGGATGGGGATTTGTTACTAGAGAAGATTTTGGGAAACAAAAATCCAGCAGATATGTTAACACAGCCTGTTATTGTTGAGAAACTGAAGTTGAACACAACTTCAGTTGGCCTTCATGTTTGAAAAGATGATGGGGCTGGAGCCACACCAAGAGGAGTCAGATGACTATGTCCGTGTTGATTGAGATTATTTGGATTTGCAGTTGTTTGTTTGCTGATGCTTCGGTTATCTTTAAGTGGGAGATTGTTAGGAGTGCAGACAACCTTCAGCAGTGAAAACGATATTTGAAGGACTTGGGGTGTAATTTTCACATGGGATCCGACATATTTTACACTACAGTTTGTATGTAATTAGCTTAACTTGTTTTTAGAGAAAAACTGAGAGAGGCGAGAGAAAACGCAAGTCTCAAAGAGATTGCGAGAAGACTTGTTCTCTTGATTCAATTTCATAGTGGACTGGTGTGGCTCCTGTGATTTTTCCTCCAGTTGAGGTTTTCCACGTATATCTTGTGTTCTTTCTTTTCTTGTTCGTTACGCACTATTTTTTGTTTGCTTGCGATTTCTGTGATCCTAGTTTCCAGGATCCGTAGGGCGTTGTGAGGTAAACAAGGAGTTCAATTCCTAACAGGGTCGCGGGGTGACTAGCACACTGTGGCTAGTTCGACACTGCTCCTATTTTTAAACAATGAAGAGAAATAATTTTCGATTGGTAAAATATTTCCCGTAGACGAATCCGAGCATTGTCGGAGCCCATGTGAACGGAGCAATGGGGTCCAAAACTCATTCTCTGCTATGCATGGGTAACGGCGGCCATAGAGTTTCGCATCTTGCGGGATATCTTTTTCAATCTAAAGTTGAATATTGTTAAGAATACTGAATGGAGCAGGTTAATCCAAACTGGTTGCGAATGTTATGAACCCTATGACCGTACCTTCTTTTAATTATTTGAAAAGAACAGTTGTTTTCTTAAGTTTTAGTTAATCTCAATCAAAACTACAAGGGGTGGCTATCTGAGAGCCCAGTTTAATAGTAACAACCCGAGTTTTTATTCAGCACACATCACCGTCTCTGTGGATTCGATTCCGGACTTATCGGATATTGTGCTACGTCGGTCTCCACCCTACGCTTGGGGCAACCCATTAATTTAGGATTAGGAAATCGTCAAACATTTATTGGCTTGGATGGTTATTTAGGAAAGGGTGGCCACAAGGTCGGCTCTTGTTAGCAAGAACATTGTGCAGAATGATCAGTCATGCCCATTGTGCTTGCTGAATCAGGGAGCGCCTAATCATTTATTCCTCCACTATAAGTTCTCTTGGTCTGTTTGGTCACAAATTCTGGTTTGGTGGCATTTATTATGGGTTTGCCCTTCCTCGATAGCTAGAATGGAGAGTTGGTAGTTTGATACCAGCTTCTGCAACCTAGAAAAATTCATTTGGGAAGCTTGTTTCTATGCGACAATCTGGTCAATTTGGATTATGCGGAATAAGCTCACATTTCAGAACGTGTCGATTAGCTTAGAGAAGGTAGTGGATTTAATCAAGTACAGGGTGGCCATGTGGACGAAAGTTAAATTTGAGATTAAGGTGTATTTGATCGACGAGTTCAAAGGGTTTTTAGATAGTATTCGTTTGTTAAAATTGTAATCCTTGTGGTGCTCTCATCCAATCTCCTGCTGGATGAGATTTGTTTTCGTTTTTCTTTTTGTTGTGTTGAGTTAGTTTGCTCCTCAGCTTTTCTTATCGATGTAACCTTTCGAGTTTAATAAAATTTCTTTTTGCCAAGAAAAAAAAAAAAAAAAACTCGCTCTATACCTAGTAAATTAAAGCATGCATTTGGTTAATTACATAATTAGAAGAAAAACAAACTAATTAAACGGAAATAATCAACACAAATGACGTAGAAACAATGTTACCAACAAAACGTACGGAACCGGGATAAGATGGTGCACTTTTGATCACGTGAGTGAGGCAAATCAAAGTTAATGCCCCTTGATAATGGAAGGGTGCATGGACAAGATCATGCTTAGGGTTTTTGCCGATACTGCCACCGACGTCGTCGACCAGTGATCTCAATCCGTCAAACCCTTTGTACACCTCCAGAATTTTTCCCATGACAACGTTCGATTGGCCAGCCATTGCCGTAATCAAGACACTGGAATTTGGGATCAGTGTTAATGTACATTAATCCAAAGAAGGCATTCCATGATTTTCTTTTTATCAGCTAAAAAGGGTTTCCCTATCATTAACGATAATAATATAAAAAGAAATCATGTAGTAATATATCAGAAAGCGTAATACAAAGAAAACAAGTTTAACCGACAGATTACCTCACATTTTTTCTTAAAAGAAAAAAACAGAAAGAAAAACACCCAAAACCTGTTGTTGATAAGGAACGAACAAACACCCTAAACCCAATGGCCGTAACCCAGGCCCAACACCGAAAACTAACCCAAAATGAAACAAAACCCTAACCCTAGTCTTCTTCGGCCACCAGCCCGAGACCACCTCTGCCACCGCCGAAACCAACAGCCAACATCTCCGAACAACACCATGATTCCGTGGACTTTTTCGAATGGGGTACTGGCTTCGAGAACTGCATCTTTCAAGTGGAACCTTCACGTTTGAATTTTCATTTGTCTTTGTTTTTTTTGGACAAGATCATCTGTCTTTTTTTAGAATCTCGCAATGCGGATCTTAATTAACTACTCCGATATGAAATTATCAGTGCTCCATAGAGGATATGAAATTATCAGTGCAACTATTATGAAATTATCAGTGCTCCATAGAGGATATGTTGGTTGCACTTTGTCCTAAATGTGCGTTAATGAATAGATTTTGAGTTTTGAGCAGTGCTGCATAAGAAAATTCTAAAACCACAAACACTTTGAACAAACAAAAGCACAATACACTCACTTTGGTGTGTGGGCTCCACACCAGTGATGCATTTTGTGGGGAGCCCAGACCCTCATTTGTTCGTGCAAAGTGTCTCTAATTTTAGAATGATTGGCAGTGCAGATCTCGTCCATATTGTAGCACTGGGTATTTGTCAAATTCTTTAGGAATAGTTTGTGGCTTGTTAGGATTCCTCCTATAAAGTATAAGGGAGCCTTGTTGATAAGGACATACTACAGGGTTTAACATGCAATTAGTCCACCAAAACTTTTAACAGTGGTTCCAGTACATTCTCCACCACTTTTCCAACAATACCCTCTCATTTAAACACAAGCGGCTGAAAAAATACTCCCATTTCAGTCGATCATTTCCAGAAGAGCGAGAAAGAGAGAACGTACGAGAGAGAGAGAGAGAGAGAGAGAGAGAGAGAGAGAGAGAGAGAGAGAGAGAGAGAGAGAGAGAGAAACCCCTTCGCCACCTTTGTTTTCCTTCATCGCCGCCTTCGTTTGGTTTCGTCGTCGTCGTTATCATCTACCTCGTCATTTTCAAATGGAACTGGTAAGTAAATATTACACATTCTTGTCTTCGTTAAGGTTTTCTAGTGCTCGTCATTGATTAGACTTTGTATTTCGTTTCTACTGCTCTTAGGGTTTGGTAAGCATCTTGGAGTCCAGTTAAAGTCTGTTGCTTCTTCTTATTATGGTTGCATTAGGGTTTGTAGACCGTTGATTAGGATTTTAGTTATCTGCAACTTCAATAGATAACCATAACTGTGACTGTGTTCTCCGTTGCTTAGGGTTTTGTTAGCATTTTGCATTACATTTGGAGTGTATTCGTATTGATTAAGGCTATTGTAGTCTGTTAGTTAGGGTTTCGTGTTTTTGTTCTCTCATATTCTGTGCAAAATAAATGCTCTGAATTTTATTTGTGTTAAAGATATGGTATTCTGATTTTGGTTGCTTAGTATTGTACTCTGTTTTTAATAGTTATGGTTATCTGTTGGGAAAGAGTTTAGATTTTTTGTAGTCTATTTACTTACTTCATATTTGTACTATATTTTTAACAGTTATGGTTATCTCCTTATATGTGTAGGACATGACAAAATACAAAGGTAAAGAATTGATGGAACCAATATGTAAAGCTCGGCCATTAAAAATTATTTTGCCTTCGCAAAAGATGAGAATGAAACAGTCACCAAGAAAAAGAACAATAGAACCAAGTCCAACAAATCTGGAACAAATGAAGGATTCCTCTCCCCCTCAAAAGCAGACAACTCCAACGAAACAATCTGCTGAAAATGTCCGGAGTCCAAGAAAGAGGACAATAGAACCAAGTCCAACAAATCTGGAACAAAAGAAGGCTTCCTCTCCCCCCTCAAAAGCAGACAACTCCAATGAAACCATCTGCTGAAAATGTCCGGAGTCCAAGAAAGAGGACAAGATCAAATAAAGAACATATGGATGAGCAGCATCTGACAAAAAGAACAAGATCTGCCACACAAGATGTGAGAAGTCCCCAGAAGAAAAAAAAAAACCAAAACACTTATTGAAGTGCAAGAAGAGGGAAAAGAGGAGGATAAAGAGAGAGAAGATGAAGAAGAAGATGATACGGAAGAACAACAATAAAAACAGAAGATTAATAAACAAACAAAAGCTGCCCATCCTAAATCCAGGTATGGTTATGACTCAATCTATCATAATATAAGCGTTGCAAGAGTAACAAGCTACCTATATGTGGTTATATATAATAATCTGCCTATATATGTGTTGGAAGAGGGAAAAGAGATCTGAACAAGATGAACAAGATGAACAAGATGAAGAAGTTGAAGAAGTTGAGGAAAAAGAGGAAGAAGAGGGGTTAGAAGAAGAACAGGGGACATAAGAAGAAGTAGAAGAAGGGGTGCCAGAAGAAGGGGGGCCAAAAAAAAAAGAGGAGTCATCATCATCATCATCATCTTCATCAGATGAAAATGAAGATGATGATGAAGATGAAAAGGATCAAAAAGAGCTGCAGAAAAAGGCTGCCCGCTCTAAATCCAGGTATGATTATCAGTCAATCTGTGTACTAAATAATTTGGTTAATTGTGGTTAACTTTGAATTATAGACTGTGTTGTATGCCAACAACTTCAATAGATGACCATAACTGTCGAATGATGTTCTCTGAATGTTGATAAGAACACACAGATGTGGTTAACTTTGAATTATAGACTGTGTTGTATGCCAACAACTTCAATAGATGACCAAAACTGTCGAATGATGTTCTCTGAATGTTGATAAGAACACACAGATGGGGTTAACTTTGAATTATAGACTGTGTTGTATGCCAACAACTTCAATAGATGACCATAACTGTCGAATGATGTTCTCTGAATGTTGATAAGAACACACAGATGGGGTTAACTTTGAATTATAGACTGTGTTGTATGCCAACAACTTCAATAGATGACCATAACTGTCGAACTTTGCCAACAACTTCAATAGTAATCATTTATTTGATTTGATCCTATATGAATCCATACATATATAGACCAATAATCTGAAAACTGAAACTCATGCAGGAAGCCTATTGAGAACAAGGGGCAAAAAAAGAAGACTCGTACAAAAAAAAATGTAAAGAAAGAAAAGAAAGCTATGAAGAAGGAAGTGGAGAAATTTCAGTATAGGTAATATATTCCTTTCTTTTTTGCACGCTTGAATTACTTGTTAGATAAGTTTTTCTATGTTTAAATGTTTTAAATTATACGTTATTTTGTTCAAATTTTGTACAGGTCCAGTATGGTGTCTTTTGCCAAGCTTCTTAAAGATATAAAGTTCACAGAAACCCAAAAAAAAACAGATACAAAAATCACCTTTTAGTACTCTTATCTTGGCTGTAGCTGATGCACAATGGGATGACTCATATTTTAAAAAAAGTGATCATGATGCTTTGAAGCTGGTAGAACAATATGAAGGACAACGAGGGAGGTTCAAGTTAGGAGCCAAATTAGTAAAGATAACGGCTAGAGAGTTTAGCCTTATATTTGGAATCAAATCTGGGCCCAATAGAATTGAACTATCAAAAAAACCCAGGATGCCAGAAATACCGTTTGCCTATGAAATTAGTGTGAAAAGAATAATGACAAATATTAGTCTGAGAGAATTCTTCAATACAAAAGTTATGGCGGGAGAAAATGAAGAAGATGCAAAGGATGTAGCACGTGTGCTAACCCTCTATCTCATTTCGACGGTGTTTTTGCCAAGCACAGCATCGAGAATCAGTTGGAGTTACTTTCCGTTTATTGAAGACTTGGAGAAGTGCAGCTCCTATGCATGGTCAACGTTTTTTTACGGAAGAGCTGATTAAGCAGTTGAACACCAATTGTACAACACCAATTGTTGCAGGTGGATACATCGTGGGTCTCTTGGTAAAAACCTCTACCATTTTCTTATCTAAATTTTTTTCTATTTTATATCGTAAACGAATTTGTATTTTCATTGAATACAGTACTGGTTGTGTGAACACACGACCTTAATACACCAAGCAAAGCCAGATAATATGCCAAGATTCATGAAGTGGAGGCTTTTTGACTTGACTGAAGCGTTGGTGACACACCCGTTGTGTTCTCTTGATCCAGAAAAGGTAAAATATAATTTATTGAATTCTGGATTGTGTGCTATACCAACATCAATGCATAATCATAACTGTAAAAGTTTATACTCTCTATGTTGCTGTGAATTTCTGGAATGTTTGCTATGCCAACAATATCAATAGTTATGGTTATCTATTCTTTTGGAAAATTTCAGTGCAATGTCCTTAATTTCAATGTAGGTGGCGGAATCGGAGTTGGGACCGAACGATGAAGAGTAAGAGTTTGTTGGACTTGCCGATGGTGATGAGGAGGAGAAGGACACAAATGAAGTTACAAAGACTGAGGATGTGGCGCATAACAGAGAACAAAACCGAATAAAAATCCTTGAAGACGAAATCAAGAGATTGAGAGAGGAAAATAAGCAAAAGGAGAAGACCATTTGTGAGCTTAAGAAAAGGATTTTGGAGCTTGAACATGAAACTATTCCTGACCTTAGTTTTGAAGTAGAAACCTCTCATTTTGAGAGGAATTTCATGGCAAACGAAGTTAAGGACAAGGAAGTGGAGATTTGTGGAATACTTGTGGAAAATGAAATAATGGCTGACAAGCTTGAAATGGCTAAGGAAAATTTGGACGACATGGCAGCACATTGTCTTACCAACAAGTCAAGGAGGGAAAAGAAGTAAAGCTCCCTGATGAACAAAGGAAAGAACAAGATAAGGAGATCTTTCCCAACGAAGGTGCCACCCTCTTTGAAGAAATGGTCCCCGATGTAGAAGTCAACAAGACAATAAATGAAACAGTACTTGATATTCTACATGATCAAGGCAAACCCAAAAAGAAAACCGGGAAGACCCCATCATCTATGACAAATAGGGTTAAAGGAGTTTACTCAAGAGTGGAGAAGAGGGACTCGAGGTATATCTATCCTGAGGATGAGAAGAAGAAGAAAGATACTGAAATGTGGAAGGCTGAAAATACAAAGTTTGGTCGTTTCCTGTCAGAAAAGGACATGAATTTATTGAAACGCTTCCATCAATTATATCAAGGACATGAGATGTGCTTCGTCCAAACCTAACCGTTAAAACGGGTCGTTTTACCCTGAGCGTAGGGCTAGACCGTTGTCAGCATAAATACCGGAAAGTCCGGGATCGTACCCACAGAGATAATTCCTTATAGCTTGCCAGGATTTTTAGATGTAAAGGTTTGCGGCGTTTAGACGGCCAACTTTTAGTTTTGCTTTAAAGTGGAAATTGCTTGGCTAAAAAGACTTGAAAATGAGTTTTTACTAGATTAAGACAAGCGGCAAGGCGTTGGAATGATTCACGCCCGGGACTTAGCTATCCAACTTTCTCAAAGAAAACACAGTTGAATCGCACGGCTTAGGCTATCAACCGGAAGATTTCACGGTGAAAATAAATAGACTTGAAGTGTGACTTGGAAAATGAGTGAGTTCTTTCACTCTTTTGGCAAACACAAACCGAGACAGCGCTCACGGAACCATGTGAGTGAGCACATGATCACCGGAGATTAACATCGATTAGTTTTGTTACATAAAAACCGAACAACGCTCTTTTTCCTTGTCAAACTTGAGTCTAGAGTTGAGAAAGAGAAGATAAACGTAAATCACGGGGCATTAATCACTGCGCAGCCAAGCCTAATCGACTACTCACGCATATTTGAACGACTAACAAAAGTGCTAAATTTAACCAACATCTTTAACCGACAGAAATGAAAATAAACTTGAGATTAATAAAGATCCAAACCACACGATCAACTTTAATAAACGAGAAAATAAAGAACACGAAGAACTTACTTGAGTTAAATGGAAATTACACTTGCAAAAGCTTAAAGAGCTTTAATGGAGAAAAAACTAAAAGTGGTAATGGACTTACTTCTAAAAGAGAGAGATGAAACCCCTATTTAAACAAAATGGGTCTCTCTCTCTGAAATATCTGAAAAACATACCAAAAGTAGCAATTATTCCTTAAGTGGAAAGTCCAAAAAGTAACTAAATATCTGGCCGAAGGCTCCCCGTATCGATACACAATAGTCAAAGTATCGATACCACTCTGATAAGTTAAAAAGGGCCATTTTGCGTAGCTTCCCCGTATCGATACAAAATAGAGCCGTATCGATACGGAACAGTCTGCCATGCCACGAGGTTAATGCGTATCGATACGGATTAACGGCGTATCGATACGCGTGGCTTATGTCCAGTTCTTCAGGCCAGCCTTCCAATGCTGACACCCGACGTCTCCCTGCCTTGGCTGAACTCTCTCGCCTTGTCTCTTTTCAACTACCGACCAAAAGTTCCACCGGGCGTGGATACCTGAATTAACTTGGGGTTGTGCCTTGTGCCTTAAACACGGCCTTCAGAGTTATTTCACCTGAAACACTGAACAGACTACCTCACGAGTAAAATTTGCATAAAAACAACGGAAATTAATGAAAACACAACAAGCTAGGAACTTTTTAGCACCACGATCTTACAATCTTAGGTGCTAATCAAGATGTAAGTAAAAACTCTAACTCTGGTATTCCAACATCAGTAGATAACCATATTTTTTTTGCTTTTCACAGACACAATGAACCTATTTGGGAAAACAACAAAACCGAAGAAACTGTGACTCTAAAATCCATAATCAAGCTCTTGCAAGATGGAGATATGGGAAATGAGGTAAAGAAAATTTGTATTATCATGTGCCAAAATATACTTTTTGTTGACCTTAATATATAACATGAAAACATAAATTATGCAGGTGATTGATGGGTATATTGACACGCTGAAAACACAGCAGGAACAAAAAGGTCAAGATCGTGGAAATGTTGCGTACATCACATCCACTTGCTGGGTAATTATATCTCATTTTCCCACAGAACATCAGTAGATGACCATAACTGTCAAAAATTGTTCTCTGAATCTCGATAAGAACACAGATAGATGTGGTTAACTGCCAAAAATTCTGGGCTGTGTTGTATGACAACAACATCAGTAGATGACCATAACTGTCAAAAATTATTCTCTGAATCTCAATAAGAATACAGATTATATCTCATTTTCCCACAGAAGTTATGTATTTTTGATGCGTAATAACTAAATATTTTCAACAGACACTGATCACATCGGCAAATGATTCACTCAAACGTCACTTACATAGGAAGATTGCAGAACTGCAAGAGGAAGCACAACAAAAGGGCAACGATTACTATAGATTGATTGTGTTCCCGATCAACTCTTTTGGAAAAAAGACTTCCAAAAATACCAGCCCATACCATTGGACAGTAGTCATTTATGATGTTGAAGCGGAGGAATGGAGACATTACAACTCCTTCCGATCAAGAAGAAAAGTTGATCCTTACCTTCAAGATGCCATCACAGTGGTACGAAGTCTTGCACTTTATTCTATTTCACATAATGCATGTTTGAAAAGATAACAGACTGAAAAACATTATTTGTTTTGGAAACATAGAAAAACTGCGTAGAACAGTTCATGAAGGAGTTGGAATTAAAGAAGAATGACCTTCCGCAGTTCGAGCTCTTATCACAAGCACGGCCCATCTTTAAAATTGGTGCTCCGATAAAATCAGTGGATGAAACCCCACAGCAGAATGAATCATCGTAAGCTTCCAGCAAAGTTGCTTTATCTTAAGCTCTGATCATCATTCTTTCCTCTCTAACTTATTTTCACTTGAATATGTGCAGTGTTGATTGTGGCATATTTGTGTGTTACATCATTAAGCGATTGGCAGAGAAAAGGGAGATACCACAAACACTACAACCACATGATGTTGCAGAATTCAGAGTACATATGGTTCACAAATTTCTGAATGATGACCAAAGAACATGGACAGAAGATTTGTGGAAGGACAACCAAATGGCCAATAAGATGGAACAATAGACAAAATCTTGTAAATGGTAGTATTTTGTCTAACAAGAGGGAATAGTACAAATGCTTGTGTTTTGTCTTGTTTTATGTAATTGATCAGCTCCAAACAATTGGAATTTACTGTTCATATTTCTTGGTGTCTGATGCAAAAATATTAATCTGTTGGGAAGTAAAATTAGTCATTGTAAAGGTTTTTTGGTGTCCGATGCTAAACTGTTGATTTGTTGGGAAGTAAAACATTGGAATTTACTGTACATATTTCTTGATGTCTAATGCAAAATTGTTGATCTTTTGGGAATTTACTGTACATGTTTCTTGGAGTATAATGACGCATGATTTGTTGGTTTATGGAGTTACAATGACTGTGGAATTCTGGATAGTATGACAATAACATTACTAGATGACCATAACTGTCAAAAATTATTTTCTGAAACTCGATAAGAACACAGATAGATGTGGTTAACTGTCAAAAATTCTGGGCTGTGTTGTATGACAATAACATCACTAGATGACCATAACTGTCAAAAATTATTTTCTGAAATTCGATAAGAACACAAATAGATGTGGTTAACTGCCAAAAATTCTGGGCTGTGTTGTATGACAATAATATCACTAGATGACCATAACTGTCAAAAATTGTTTTCTGAAACTCGATAAGAACACAGATAGATGTGGTTAACTGCCAACAATTCTGGGCTGTGTTGTATGACAACAATATCAGTAGATGACCATAACTGTCAAAAATTGTTCTCTGAATCTCGATAAGAACACAGATAGATGTGGTTAACTGCCAAAAATTCTGGGCTGTGTTGTATGACAACAACATCAGTAGATGACCATAACTGTCAAAAATTGTTCTCTGAATCTCGATAAGAACACAGATAGATGTGGTTAACTGCCAACAATTCTGGGTTGTGTTGTATGACAACAACATCAGTAGATGACCATAACTGTCAAAAATTAAAAGAAATAACAATATCTTAAACAATAAATTTCACAAAGTAGATTGACAGATAAATTTTTTTTTTATTTGATCCAAGTGACCGATAAAGCTATCTCATACAAAACATTCTTTATGAACCCTAAACTCATAAACCGTAAACCCTAAACATGCTATGTAAAAACCAAAAAAAGAGAGAGATAACAGTATCTCAGACAACATTCAATGTCCAATGAATATGAATCAACAATAGAACACAATGAATCAATCGCAAGCTTCCTTACATCTCTTCCTATTATGATTTCCTAACTTCTTGCACCTGCCACACCTTATTTGCCTCACCTTCTCACCCCTTGACCGGATTCTTGCAACCTTGGGTTTCCCACGTGGCCTCCTTGTTTTAGGAGGAAGAATAAGAGGAAGAATAATAGCAGAATTTTCAGACACTTGTGCAGCTCCAAGAGTAGAAATAGGAACAGGATGTATAGGACAATCGTAGGAGAGTCGGAAAGCATCAGCAGTGTATAATGGATCAATATGATTAGATACATCTATGCCATTCTTCTGAAGAGCTGTGAATGCATGCACACAAGGAAAACCATTGAGCTGCCAACGACAACATGTGCATGTCTTGTTTCTTATGTCAACCACAACAGCTGGTAATGAAGACACTTCAAAAACCTCATCACTTGATCCAAACACAGTCCATGACCGTCCTTTATTAAAGAACTCTCTCAATTTCGCATCATATTCAGGACACAAAACACTGTTCAACTTTCTTGATAACTGTTTCCTTTCACATATTTGAGTCATGATTTGAACCCTGATCGTATCAACACATTTAAGGACTGACAACTTACGAGCTTCAAGAATCCAGTTGTTGAAAGACTCCACAGCATTTGAGGTCATTTCCCCATATCGTTTACCTGGGAAATATGCATTCGCCCAATTATACAACAGAATAGAAGCAACAAACTCCTTAGCTTGGTCTCCACCAACCTCAAACAATTCGTTTACACAGTTTTCAAAATCTAATATTGTTGGTGCAAGAGCACAATCGTTGAAGAGACTCATTACTTGTTCCCGAAAACCATTAGGTGCTCTTCCTGACATCCTATCCCTCAAGTTATTCTTCAAATGTTGTAGACAATAAGAATGATATCCATTTGAGAAAACCTCTAGCACATGCTTCACAAGACCAGTATGGCGATTCGTTATAAAAGTAAGTTCACGAGCTGACAGAATAGATCTCAATTTCAACAAAAACCAAAGCCAATTATCATCGGTCTCAAAATCAACAACACCATAAGCAACCGGAAACAATCCTACACCACAAAAAACAATAGATAACAGTATCTCAGCAATAACAGTCTCTGTATCTACCAGAACAAAGTAAGAGATAATTGTATCTCAATAAAAACGGTCTCTACCTACCAGAATAAAGCAAGAGATAACGGTATCTTAAAAATAATAGTCTCTGTATCTACCAAAATAAAGCAATAGATTATGCTATCTCAGCCAATAATCACAAAATTAGAAAGAGATAACAATATCTCAGTCAATACAGTTCACAAATAAAAGAGAGAGATAACTTTATCTCAGAATAAACATTCTCCGAATTTGAAAAAAAAGAAAAAAACTGACCGTTATCAGCATCCTTCCCAACGGCTGCGAGTAAAGTTCCCTTATATCTCCCCGTCAAAAAAGTACCATCAAGACACAAAAAAGGTCGACAAGATTTGAATCCTTTGATGCATGCATCGAATGCCACAAATAACCTTCGAAATCGATTATCTTCACAACATTCAACGTCCACAACACTACCAGGATTTTTCTCCTTCGCTACCTCCACATACAATCGAAGTTTGTTAAATGACAATGCATAATCACCTTGAGTATCATTGTTCGCCATCTCAACACCTAACCACGCATGGTGATAACCGATTGTAGTACCGTATCGTTGCCTGAAGAATCTAATAGCATCTATAGGCTTATATGACGCCTTTGAACGAACTTCATCAAGAACTTCTTCCGCAACAAGCTTTGAAGACATCCGAGAATTTTTTGAATTACAAATTGTAGCTACACATCTGTGTTCTTTTTCAAGCTCCTTAATGCAAAAAAAAAGATTTGATTTGTCTAGAATTGCATGAACAAACCATTTACACCCATCTACCTTAAAAGCACACTCAGCTGTCACTCTGGATTGGTCATTCTTCAAATACTTGAACCTAAATCCAACTTCAATTGCATACTTACACAAAGATGACCTAAATTCCTTAACACCATCTCTAAATTCTTGACCAACATGACTAATCAAATACGCCCAATCAGTAGAAAGTCTTTTTGTCTCATGGTGAGGACAAAATTTTTCAAGAGGATCCTCAACAATTTCAGAATGTGAACTATTAGTTGCTCCACCATTTTCATTGCTACGACTGCTTTCCCCAATTTCAAAACGGCTACTAACTCTACAATTACCGTCTTCAACAGATACCTCAACACAATGAGCACCATATGCAGCAGCTAAATCCATCATATTACGAAAATCATCATCATCATCAAGGAGTATATTAAGATGATCACAAACAGAATACAATAACCTCATTGATACCAAACCATTCCATTTGTTAGAAATACTTCCAATAAGATCCTCAAATTGATAACCTTCTGTCACCTTAACAACAAGACTGTAGGATCCATATTTGCACAATAGAAGAATAGAAGAATCCATTTCAACTTCAAAAAACAGTCCAGTCTGCAAACAGATAACATTATATCAGAATAAACAAAGCAGATACACATATCTAAAAAAAGTAGTCTATCTACGAGAACAAAGCAATAGATAATGTTATCTTAACAAAAACAGTCTCAGTATCTACCAGAACAAAGAAATAGATATAATGCTATCTCAGTCAATAAACAAAAATAGAAAGAGATAACAGTATCTCAGCAAATTCAGTTCACAGTGATACACATATCTCAGCAACAATAATTTCTATATCTACCAGAATAAAGCAATAGATAATGTTATCTGAACAAAAAATAATCTTAGTATCTACCATAATAAAGCAATAGATAACGTTATCTCAACAAATAAACTCTATAAACACAAAAATAGAAGAACACAGCAAAAATCAAAACAAATACTGAGACAGAGAAAAACAGAGCAACAGAGAAACATCATTACAGAAAAAATCCGAAGACAAAAGATATTGAGATCGTGAAAGTGATTGTGATCGCAAAACAGAATTCAGATCGTCAAAGTAATCGTGAGTCTCGATCACAGCTGAGCTATGATCGCAGGAGAAGAGAGAGAGAGAGAGAGAGAGAGAGAGGCGCACCAGGAGTGATCGTGCTGCTCGAGATCCAGAAACGAAACCGTATCTCCAGTACGGCGCCCTATAACCCGCGTTGTGTTGAACCAGGGAACCAAATTTAAAAATAACACGTTATATATACAAGCCAATAAGGGCATTTTGGTCTTAAAATGGACTGTATACCTCATAAATGTTACATTAATGGACCTTCACCACTATTATACATTGAGCTGGACTAAACACCCAAAACCACTTTCAAAACGGACCCTAGCCCAATTTACCAAAAGTATAAATGGTCTAAAATAATTATATAATAAGTTTGGAGAACCAGGCCCAAGAAGGGAGCCAAGGACGTGTGGTTAAATGCTTGGATTACTATTCAACGGGACGTGGATTCAAATTTCGGCACTATAATTTTTTTCCTAAATTATATTTCTTGAAATTGGGAGGGAAATAGCTAGTTGTCAACTTCAAGGATTCTATTGCCTTCACAATCACGATAAATAGTTCCATTCATGGCCATCTTCAATTTTGGATGCAGAGATATCGAACCCAAAAACAATGAAACTACTACCTTCCTCTTCTGTTCACACCCGGCCTTTCTACAACAGCAAAACAATACTAGGAGCAGTTCGCATGTGCCCAATGTTAGAGATATGCCTTGAATTTGGGATGGTCGAAAAGATATTTGACTTCCTAAAAGATTTGTTTCCTAGTTGGTTTAGACTTTGGGTGCAAGGAATTTTGTTTGGGCAAGTATTGGTTTTAGAAATGACTCTGTGACTATAAATATAGCCTTATCCTCTTCATTAAGTTTTGGATTTCTTGAGTGAATCCCTTTGGAGAGGACCCTAGGGGATCTATCATGTTGAAGATTAGATATTAGGGCTTTGGTTTATGCTCTATTGGGTTCCACCTAGGGTTTTAGTATCCCTATCGGGTTCCACTAGAGATTTGTCCCTAGATATCTGTAATTGGATGCTTGACCGAGAGTTATGGGTATAGCCGGCTCAGTGTGTTATCTCCCTGTTTATAGTGGATCCTCTTGCTCTTCTCCCGTGGACGTACGCAATTTGGGGAACCACGTAAATTTTGTGTTGTTGTTTATCGCTTGTTGTTTTATTTATATTCTCAATTTCGTTTTCGGCACAACATCCAATACAATGATCGATATTGATTGGTTGGCCGGATTGGGAAAAAATTTAATCGTACATGAAAAAGTAGCTTTCAAAGAAAGCAAAAGAAAAGAAGGATAAATATCAGATAGACCCCCTGTCGGAATATCCACTCTCAGAAGGGGCCGGTACTGGTGATGCTTTGAATCTTAATTAGTTGTAAATTAAGTCCGTTGTTGTACTGCTCGTGTGGTGGGAAGCTTTGAATCTTAGTTGGTGATGCTTTGAATGTTAGTTGTAAATTATGTTGTTGTATGGCTCATGTGGCAAGGTCACGTTATTTTTGGGCTTGAAGGGTCTGTCCTCATGATGTGGCCACTTTTTGGGTGTTGAGTGAAATGCATGTTATTGTCAAGTGTCAAGGTGTCAAACATAATTGAAATGTTTTTTCTTGTTGTGATGTCAACATAGTTAAAAACCACACTTCAATGATTTTTATTTTTATTTTTTTGTTGATGAACAACTCTCATGAATTTTTGAGTGTGCTTGACACGCAAACCCACGCATAAACTAAATCGTGTAGCATGTGTACCACAAAATCATTTACAATATTTGTCGCGCAAATCAATTACTATAACTATAAGTTCCACGTAAAATTTCAAAAAAAAAAATACTTACTTTCTTTAACAGTTTACATCTTTTACATATATATTCATTTTCAAATTAAAAAATAGAAATTAATGTGAGTTCGCCTATAACTTTTAAACATATAAGTCTGGTCCTAAAGAGGTGACCCCTCTGTAAAAAATTCATGGATTCGTCATTGGCTCTGAGAGTGTGTGGTAGCAAGATGTGAGCGTGAAAGGGCGAGGCCTGAGAGGGGAGCCGATTGTTTCTCTCCCTGGTGAGTTTTTTAGCTTTTGTATATGTGTGTGCGCGTATATACACACACACACAAAGGGGAGTTTTCTCTAAGATCAGTGTTTGGTGTCCCTCTGCTCCTAACAATTGGTCCGCCAAATTTTTGTAGGTTATTGATTCGTCTCAACGAGAGGAATTGGAAAAGTAAAATTTTTTTACTTTTACCCAATTATTTTGAGAAATAACAATTTTTTAGCGCAAAAATTTTTTTTTTGTGCTAAAAAAGCGGTTATTTCTCACAATACTTGGATAAAAGTAAAAAAAATTACTTTTTTGATTTCTTTTGTCAAGACAAATCAATAACTCATAAAAGTTTGGCGTTAAACTAACAAATATAAATAAAATTCTCAAATTTAAATTAAGCTCATAAATTTATGTGTTTGTGTATTTGTTCGTGGCGATAGAAGAATTTGGTTGTTTTTGTCCCCACACGAATATTATTTGATCTCTCTCCATTGTTTGGTCCCCATGACATTATCTTGTCTCTCTCGCACCGGGCCAGAACTACTCCGTATAATACTCCTCATGAACTGATGAACATTATCCTCATGACATCTCTCTCCTCGGTTAGCTTTCCCATCATCTCTTCACACTGAGGGGTGTTTTCACTAACAAAAAATACATAAAACTTAAAGCATTTTACAATCTCATTTTCGCAAACAAAAAAGTTTCAGTATTTTATCATATCGTTTCCACTAACAAAAAACGGTCAACAAAAACTCTCTTTGCTACAGTAACTCTACTCACAAAGCCATCAACGATTTATTCATAACCGAAAATACCTAACAACTTCTCAACCACAAATGAGAATCTACAAAATTTACAAATCTTTTACTACCAGAAACACTTCTTGAAGTTCATGATCACGCATCTCTCTCCCTCTCAAATCATTGACGAGTGTTAGATAAGTAATTAAATGTTATAATTTATGTTCGTAGCAAAAATATTTACTGAGAAAGACAACCATTTCAAATTACCCTTTGAAACTGTTCTCCTCATGAGCAAGCATTGTCAAGATCTTCACTCATCTTCGGAATCGGAATCCTCAAAGAAGCTAACATCTCTTCTCATATCATCTTCTATGGAAAGTAGGCAGAAAGAAGTATGATGAGTTCACACTATTCGAAAATATCACTTGTTTTCTAATGCAAAATACCATTTAATCCATATAGATAACGGAAACAAGTTGTTTTGAAAAGTGGGTATTTTTGGACTAAATAAAAAATTAAAAAAATACTATTTAGTGATCTCACTGATAAAAAAAAATAGCGTGAACTCACCTATATATATATATATATATATACTAGGATTTGCCTGTGCCTAAAGACACGGTGAACGCATTTTGAACACAATTAAAATGAATTACGAAATTATATATTGACCACTCCCGCCAGCAAAACTAATTTATACGGGAATCATTTTTTTTAAATTACATTCAAACAGAGTTCTTTTAGTGCATACTCGTGCCCAAAGACGCAGATTGAACAATCAGCACACATGCAAATCAACATTGTAATCATGAACAAAGTATCAACCTATTCATGTAATATCGAGGGATCGTTCAAAATTTCAAAATAGCACACACACAAAGAGAGAATATGGAACGTTTGGTTATTATTTATTATTTTGGTTTTTTTTTTTCGGGGGAGGGGGGGGGGGGGGGGGGGGGGGGGGGGGGGGGGGTATTGCAAAATCAAATCTCGACCCAAAGGTAGACAATCCTATTACAGATTGGACAATGGTGAGAGCTTTGCAATCGAAATAGCCATTTAAACGGAGAAAAAAAATAGAGAGAGAGAGAGGAGGAGGAGGAGGAGGAGAGAGTGAGATATAAAATTTTAACATGAGATCTAATTAGTGTCAATTGTACAATTACTATTGTTTGAGAGAGATGGGGAGAGCCATAGAATTTATAGAGCAAATCAATGGTTAGAATTTATAGAGAGATAAGATTCAAAAACTCTCTTCCCTTATTATATTTGTTTTGATGTGTTCAAAAGAAGTATTTTCTGAAACTAAACGTATATACTCCCACTCGATAAAAAGAGCTAGTGGCGTGAATGATTTTAATAAGTGAATTAATTTTTGATGGGGGGAGTAGGTAATAAATGTACACAATCCAATCTTGGTCGATCGGGTGACTGAATTTCCGATTTGGTCAATTGCCGTTATACAGAGAGATTTTCCAGTGCCGAGCGGGTATAGTCCACGTGGTACTCATTTGGCACATTTGAGCCTCTCGATACACTTTTGAACGGCTTGGATTGAAACTCTATTTCTTCTCTTACCCCAACACTTTCTCTCTCATTTTCTCTCTCCAAATTGTGAAAATTTCTTTTATATCCCTTCGACTTTACATGAAAGTTCACTTTGGTCCTTTTAGTTTTAATTTGGACAATCTTAACCTTCCATTTTAGAATTTGTTTCAATGTCAACCCTCTGTCGCCTTCCGTTATTATTTCGGACGGAAATCGGTCATGTGCCCCGCACGTGACCTATTTTGAGGGACATTTTTGGCCATTCCTCTCTCTTTCCTGTCTCTCTCTCCTCCCTCCTCTCCGTCTCCCTACCCAAGAAGAAAACCCAAACCAGAGGCAAAATTATGGACCCCAATTCCCACAATTTTTTTTGCGTTTTGTACTAAAATGACCCAATTCATAATCAGTTTTAGCAGCTGAACTTCTCGCACCAAAACCTGACAATTCAGAACAGACACAACCTGATTCAAAACCCATTTCATTCAGCAATTTCACATATTGGATTCAAAATGGACACAACCCTAAAAAACAGAGCAATGTGGTTCCAAGAAAAATACAGAGCATCATGTTTACGCATACTTGTAGCAACATTTATACTTGTATATAGGCATATCGAATTGAGAAAAATCATCTTCTTTCAAGGAAAAAAGGAACAGAGCAAATGGAATGAATCAATTGCTTTCAAGAAACCAAAAGAATTCGATCTGTTGGTTTTGGATTCAAAATATAAGTCACTAGTTTCATTACGTTATTTTTTATGTGAAACTAATTGAACATGAACAGATGGAAGGTGCAAAGTCGATCATGCACCTGTCGTGTGACCCATTGGTCCTCTCGAACAGAACATAAATGAACTTCTTTTGTCAGAAAAAGAAGCTCATGCATTGCCATCAAACAAGGGAACAACAAAAGATCAACCATTCTTTCGTCGATTTTGATTAAGATGTGCGAGTTTTGGACAATATGGAAATAATAAGACGTGGGTGTGGAAGTGGAAACGGCGGCGGCATGTGAGATGCAGATTTTGATTAAGATGTACGTGTCGTTCAATGACGGTTGAGGCAGGCAGAAATAGAGTCGAAGTCGCTTTGGTTTTGGAGTTTTCCGTGTGTGTGGTGTTGGGAGGGGGGGCAGGGAGGTGTGAATTTGGCAGGTGGTGAGAAGAGAGTGCGTCAGTGAGGGTGAAGGAGTGGAAGAGTCCTAGAGAGAGGGGTGGGGGAGGAGAGAGAAGAGACTGGGTTTTGTGGTGGAAGATGGGGAGGAGAGAGAGACAGGGAGGAATGGGGAATGGCAAGAAGAAAGAGGAGTGGATGGGCAAATCTACCCCTCATAATTGGTCACGTAACCAATTTCCGTCCCAAATATTAACGGAAGCCAACAGAGAATTGACATTGAAACAAATTTCAAAATGCAAGGTTAATATTGTCCAAATTGAAACTAGGAGGACCAAAGTGAATTTTCGTGTAAAGTCAAAGGGATATAAAAGAAATTTACCCCTCCAAATTTAAGCGGCTCAAAAATGAAATGACGGTTCGGATGCGCGAGCGGACATCACAGGGTATTGCAAAATCAAATCTCGACCCAAAGGTAGACAATCCTGTTACAGATTGGACAATGGTGAGAGCTTTGCAATTGAAATAGCCATTTAAACGGAGAAAAAAAATAAAGAGAGAGAGAGGAGGAGGAGGAAGAGAGAGTGAGATATAAAATTTTAACATGAGATCTAATTAGTGTCAATTGTACAATTACTATTGTTTGAGAGAGATGGGGAGAGCCATAGAATTTATAGAGCAAATCAATGGTTAGAATTTTTAGAGAGATAAGATTCAAAAACTCTCTTCCCTTATTATATTTGTTTTGATGTGTTCAAAAGAAGTATTTTCTGAAACTAAACGTATATACTCCCACTGGATAAAAAGAGCTAGTGGCGTGAATGATTTTAATAAGTGAATTAATTTTTGATGGGGGGAGTAGGTAATAAATGTACACAATCCATTCTTGGTCGATCAGGTGACTGAATTTCCGATTTGGTCAATTGTCGTTATACAGAGAGATTTTCCAGTGCCGAGCGGGTATATTCCACGTGGTACTCATTTGGCACATTTGAGCCTCCCGATACACTTTTGAACGGCTTGGATTAAAACTCTCTTTCTTCTCTTACGCCAACACTTTCTCTCTCCTTTTCTCTCTCCAAATTTAAGCTGCTCAAAAATGAAATGACGGTTCGGCTGCGAGCGGACATCACAGGTTATTGCAAAATCAAATCTCGACCCAAAGGTAGACAATCCTGTTACAGATTGGACAATGGTGAGAGCTTTGCAATCAAAATAGCCATTTAAACGGAGAAAAAAATATAGAGAGAGAGAGAGAGGAGGAGGAGGAGTAGGAGGAGAGAGTGAGATATAAAACTTTAACATGAGATCTAATTAGTGTCAATTGTACAATTACTATTGTTTGAGAGAGATGGGGAGAGCCATAGAATTTATAGAGCAAATCAATGGTTAGAATTTATAGAGAGATAAGATTCAAAAACTCTCTTCCCTTATTATGTAGATATATATATATATATATATATAATTTGTTTTGATGTGTTCAAAAGAAGTATTTTCTGAAACTAAACGTATATACTCCTACTCGATAAAAAGAGCTAGTGGCGTGAATGATTTTAATAAGTGAATTAATTTTTGCTGGGGGGAGTAGGTAATAAATGTACACAATCCAATCTTGGTCGATCGGGTGACTGAATTTCCGATTTGGTCAATTGTCATTATACAGAGAGATTTTTTACTGCCAAGCGGGTATATTCCACGTGGTACTCATTTGGCACATTTGAGCCTCCTGATACACTTTTGAACGGCTTGGATTGAAACTCCCTTTCTTCTCTTACCCCAACACTTTCTCTCTCCTTTTCTCTCTCCAAATTTAAGCTGCTCAAAAATGAAATGACGGTTCGGATGTGCGAGCGGACATCACATGGTACCCGCTCAGCACTAAAAAATTTTACCGTTATATCCAGCAGTTATATAAAAAGAGGCAGTTTTTCGGATGTCCAATTTGAATTTCGGACACATTTGCCCATCGATTGCAAACAGTGCAAATGTTACCAATGGGGTAATTCGGTCTTTGGGCGTAGAGAAAATGGGTGAATGTTAGTAGGCCACGTTTACCCCACGCTCTCTTCCTTTCCTTCGTCTGCTTCGGATGCAAGTAGATAGAGAGAGAGAGGGAGAGAGAGGGAGAGGATTTGCGATTCTGCTTGTCGTCGAGTGACTGTTCGGAGTGAGAATCTGATGGGCACAGTTGATCGACGCAGTCGTTAGAAAACTGAGAGTCAGGTCTGAGAATAAGGTACGTATAGTTCAGATCTGGTGGTGGGCCTTGACGTAGATTAGCTCTCTCTTCCTTTCTCTCTCTCTGTATTTTGATTATATTGTAACTGTCTATATGGCGTAGTTTCGAATTTTTAGGCTGTATGTTCAAATTTTTGCTTCCAGGCTTTCGTTTCCGGGTTTAGGGTTTTGGGGTTAGGGTTTGATCACATACTTTGATTTTTGGTTAGGATTTTGGTTTTGGGTTTTGGGGTTTTAATTTTCAGTTCGGATCTGTTGCAATTTTGGTGTAGGTTTTGGTTGGAATTGTTTTGATTTTTAGTTAGGGTTGATCGCTCGGTTGTGATTTCCTTCGGGGAGGTTTTGTTTTCCCGGATCTAGTGAAGTTACTATATTGTGCTCATTTAGAATCTTCCCTTTTTTCGAGAGGTATGTGTCGATTCAAGCAATCGACAATAATTTGAACTTGAATATGTGAAATTTCGTGGGATATTTGGAAAAAATGAAATTTGTGGAGAGAGAGAGAGAGAGAGGAGAGTTTTGGGGCAATTTGTTAGATTCCATGCGGGCAACTGTTTCTGTTACTGGCCAATAGGTAATTGCCCAGATTAGGTCTTGTTGTTTTGATTTTGTGTTTTTGCTGCTCTTTTTTGTGCTCTGTAGTTTTTCTGGCCCAGGGTAGGAACTTAGGTTTTAGAGCCTTATTTCTTTTATGGATTGTATGTGTTTTGTCGGTTCACCTTTTCTGAGTGCTCATGTTGCATCTCCTGGAACTTGCTAGGTTAGGTTTAGCTTCGATTTCTGCTTACGATCTTTACTTTGTTGATGTGATCTTTAATGCCCTGTGTTGGTGTTTGAATGCTTATCGCTTGGTTGAGTTTGCAGTTGCATGTCGGCGGGCTTGCTACCTTGGTGCTTCGTTTTCTCCGATATAAGGAACAACGCCCCAAGCGTAGGGTTTAATACGTCATATGAAGCATAATAATCCGGAAGACCGGGATCGTACCCACGGGAATAATTATACGGCTTAGCTCGGATTTGTAGAAGTAAGCAAGGATTTCGGTTGTTAGGTAGCCAACCGAGTTTTACTTTGAAACAGTGGTAAAGAAAGGCTAAATTAAAGCGAATAAACTAGGAAAAAGATAGGCTATGTCTAGGAATCACTAGCACTCATGACTCTTGCTAAATCACATTTTCACCAATTCACGCGGTTCAAGATACGCCATTAAGGTTCCTAAACCCGAAAGTAGAGATGGTTTGAAAATCAAGCTAGCTCTAGAATTCTCTTGGTAAACACCTCGTGCGACAGAGCTCTAAGCATCACGTGTGGTGGGTAGGCGATGCTCCCACCTACACGTGATCAAAGAGGTTAACACCTCGATAGTTTACCAAACGAATCCGAACCCCACATCAATTTTCAAATCCAAAAATTGAAACTTTTTTGGTGAAAAATGCAATTTTTGCCCAAGCCATGGGATGCTAATCATCCCATGACCTAACCCTTGAAACTACTCACACATATCTATGAAGATAAGAGCAAGCAAAAATCTACTTAGCATAATTGAAAGACAACACTAGAGAAACTTGACTTAAAAGATAGATCGGAAGAAGAGTAACAACTTTAATTAAAGCAACAATATCAAAAACTAACAATTAAAGACAGAAATTGAAACATTCAAAGCTGAAAATTTAAGAACACTCAAGAACAATTTGAATCTAACCCTAGATCTAGAAAAGTACTTTCCAATCTATTCTTACTTGTTTTTGGATCTAATTACATCACACAATATATTCCGCGCTTGGAATATTCCCTAGATGCTCTGAAGATGCTTCGTTAACCCCTTCGGTACCGATTGCCAAGCCTTACATTACTGAGTTAAAGGCTCGGTACCGATTGGACTAAAAACCTTCAATCGATCGCGAGCCAGTTAGGGCTAGCGTTAAGCAGCTCGGTACCGATTGGAGCAAATCCCTTCAATCGATCGCGAGCTCTTATCAGTTCTGAACCTTGTCTTCTTTCCGCCTTGGCCATGCCTTGCCTTGCTTTGGCCACAGCTTGGCCACTCCATGGTCTTGCCTTGGCGTAACTTTGGCTGGACACCTTCTGCCTTGCCTTCTCACTGGCTGTTGCTCATTCGCCCGGGCTGTTCTACTTTTGCCTGGGCTCTTGCTCTGGCCATTGGGCAACTTCAGGCCATGACACGCCTTAAGCCACAAAAGCTCCTTATTTGGCGATTCTCCTACAAAACGGCTCAAACAAACTCTACGAGCAAACATAATCAAAAACAACTAATTAACAAATAAATTGAACAAAACCTAGACACTAGCGCACCCTTTCATTACATTTCCGGGTGCTTATCACTTGGGTTTGGCTTCGCTTTGTGCTTGTCATCTTTACTTTGTCATCGTGGTCTTTTATGCGTTGTCTTGTTGTTTGGGTACTTTATCGCTGGGTTGGATCCGCAGTCTTACCCTTCTTTTTTTAGTCTTTGGTTGTTTGTTGTCCTGTATATGTCATTTCATGGTTTTGAGTATGGAATATGTGTGTATGTGTGATGGTGAATTGTGCCCACAATTTCTTAGGGGCAGGTGACTGCTTATTATACTTGGCCCCGTTCTGATCCCTGTGCTGTTGGTTTAGTACATTAGTGATGCATATTGTTTGCAGTTTTATATTTTCTCGATTTGTTACTAAATTTGTACTTTTTTGTGGGTGCTCTTGCAATTGAAAAAATTTAGCCCCTGTGTTATAGGTGGGGAAAATGGATGTGTTTATGGTGTTGGTTTGGACTTTTAAGTTCTCTTTTGGGAGTTTTGGGTTTTTAGCTAATTTTAGGTTTTGTTTTTTTTGTGTTAGAATGGTTGTGCATGCGCCGTTTGTACGGTGGGACATAATTAACCATGGTGCTAATGGTTCCGAAGAGTCACGTGTTTATTATTTGGAGACTGCTCAGGGAGAAAAAGTGCTTTGTGCTATTGCTATTCCTGGTGAAGGAAATCACATGACATATAGACCTTTCGATAGTTTTCTTCAGGAGTACCATGCTGTGTTGCCTTCAAGCCGCATTTTGGAATGGAATTTTAGGTTTCAATTGGCTGCATGGCTTGATGGCATTGTGTACTATTCCTTCTTGCAGTTTAGTGAAGAAGGTGCGTGTGCAGACTCCTTTGATTTATTGAAATAGTGATGAGATGTGCATTTTTCCTGTTTACAGCCCCCCGTTGTGTATTTGCCTCCCATGTTCATTCTTTATTATCCTTCCGTTATTGGACATTATTACGTTTATATGCTTTCTTGTGTAGATGTAGGTAGCTGCTGGCATTTGGCGCATGCCAGTCCTGTTGATGTTGTGCAGGTTTCTGTTGCTATTGTTTGTTCCTGGCATATCTTGTGTTTATGGTCTTCTGCGACAATTGCTCATGAGGTCGGTTTTATTTGCAGCGCTTGCCACAGGGGCTGCGGCAATACTTCCTTCCTCGTGGTTCGGCCACATGGATTTTGATTGCACACGGATATAAGATCTGGCCAGTTGAGGTTATTGATCAGCGATTTTGTGATGGCTGGGATAAATTTCGTGATGTCCATAAGTTGAAGCCGGGCACAAAATTATCTTTGCTTGTGAGCGTAGATGGATTTTCCACACAGTCATTCTCGATGAAACTGATCTAGAGGTCCGCTTCCATTGGTCAAGTGCATTTCCGCACCATCGAATACTTCATCCACCTATAGGTACATATGCACTCGTGTTTGTGGTCTATTATTTACAGTCTCAGAAAATAATTATGCGCTGGTCAATTCTTTTCATTTTTCAACTAACCCTTTTGGCAAGATGTGTTTATGCTATGATTTTGTCTCTATTTTGTCTTAGCAAATTTGCAGACTTCTTGTTTGCCTTCTGTTATCTCACGTGAGGAGCCTGTGCTAAAATTTGGTCGTTTGCATCTTCCAATTGTCTGACTGCACTCGGTACGTGCCTTTTTGGCTTTGGTTCTCTTCATTGACTCATGGGGTTATTTTTTGGGTGTTACCTATTGAATTAATCTAAATTATGGGTTCCACCCACCTCTCCCTCCTTCTACTGCCCCCCACCCATGCACACACATGTAGGTATTTGAGCTCCAGCTAAAGCAATGCTTCCAGGAATTTGGTCTTGAAGAGATGGTGATTAAAATGTCTAACCGTGTGTGGAACGTGCCCATCAATGACCTGAAGCTTGATGCTGAGGTATTTGCCAGATTCTTGGCTGCTCTTGATTTGGAATTCCTTTCTTACCTTCTGATTATCATGCTGCCCACTCTGGAATTCCAAGTTGTTGTCTTCCCTATGGATGAGGACATTGAGAGAATATACAGCTGGTTTTCATGATTGCATTATTTGGATAGATTTTGCAAGCTTACATTGATAACAATGCCTTTCCCAGTGCAAGCAGGGATTGAAAACTATGCATGCTATGCATGTTTTGGTAACCCTTCCCATCAGTGGTGTTGCGTTATTGTCCGCAAAGAAACTTTTGTTAGTGTTTATATTTCACATAGACTCGGTAGCTGTTCTGCACCATATGTGGTGAACTATTTCCTGTGATGTTGGTTCATGTGGTGTTTTCCCATGCTGTGTTGTTTTCTGGACTTACAGCAGCATCTTGACTTTGTAAATTACAATGCTGCTGATTAGCTATCGTTTGGGAGTGTATGTCCATTTTGAACAAAACAAGTAATGATACGGTAAGAATATAGGTATTTTCTGGCGCAGTTTGGCATTCAAATTTTTCTGCTTGTTTCCATATGCATTTTAGGCATCCCTCTCTGTGTGCCTAAGTTAATGTGTCTTTATGTGTATGCATGTATAGATTTTTCACCTATTGATTAATCGTTAGATTTTGTGAATGGCACACAGAACATGCCAAAAAAGATGGTCTCCCAAAGAGTGGTTCGCAGTACCAGCGCTTTGTTCTCCAAGACATAGAGGTAATCCATCAAAAAACTTATGATCTGTAGTGTTATTCACCCACAAACACATCTATATTAAACTCACTTACAAAAAACGCTAACCACATGACAGGGAACAAGAATCCAAGCAACAGTTTTTGGCAACAACATTCGCATATTTGAGAACACACTTAAGCTGTTCCATACATATGCAATAACCAATGCCAACGTTGATACTACACTTGAAGAATTCCGTTTCCTCGAACAAAGGTGCCAACTGAATATTAATGCACGTACACCGGTTGAGGAAATCAAGGTTGATAGTCTAACAATGAGGTCAATCAAGTTCAACTTCACTCCAATTGCTATGCTCGGCAAATCAATCTCCCAAATTCAACTTTAGGTTACTTTTTCTCCCTTTCTAAACTTCATTTTAATTACACAAGTGAGCTATAACATATTACTGTTCTATTTTCTAGATGTCATATTTGCTATTTTGGAGGTTGGCGAATGGAAGACCACTAACAACTCATATGTTATACGGATGTCAGAATCATAGATCAAAGGTACAAATGCATACAATTAACTCATTAACCACGCTTATCTGCTTACTCATAACTAATCTATAAAACTTGAATTCATGTTCCAAGCCTACAACCAACAATCATATCCATGTGGGACCACTTTAGTGACTATGAAGCTCCAGCAATGGTAAGTTTAAAAGCCACCTATCCAGTTGCGATTGGCCTTAGACTGAAAACATCGACATATTATGGTAAATATTTATTCACATCGTCTACACAGTTCCACCTAATTTAATGTGTATCACATGATTACAATACTGATTTTCAACAGGTACTACACTTGCCACCCAACGCACCTCTGGATTTGTCCTTAATCCCCTCACAGCAGAGGCAACAACACTTCAGTCATGGTAACTGACCACCAAACTTCAAAGCAAGTTCGTACTTTAAAAAGACAACTAACTTCCAAGTCTCCATTTTGTGCAGGTGCATTGCCAATACCGACAAAATTAAACAGCTCCCATCGATGGCAACAATGAAACCACTCATGCTTACACCAGGAACAAGTTCATCGAATGATCCAATCAAAATTATAAACCTCCCCACATCAGTTGAGAAGGTATTCATACGCTAAAAAAACAGTCTCTTCGTCTCCATCATTATTTAAACATCCCAATCTATGCTTTAATTTCCGCCATTACTTTACACTCTCTTGCTAACATTCAAATGCAACTACAGACTCAGTTTATAAATGTCAAAGGCATGGCAAGAGTAGTTGATTACAACCAACGTTTTTAGTATTTAGCCTGCTCACTATGCAACAAAGCATCAAATGCTTATCGGGATGAAGCTTTTTGGTGCAACTACTGCGCAAAAAAAGTGCCACCACTGATACGGTACCAACTCTTTCTTCGTCTTAAACTATATTGTGTACAAAAAATATTCAACCCAACTAACACTGCAAACAAATTATAGGATTAAATTTAATATTCAAATCGAAGATTCAACAGGAACAATTGAAGCTGCAGTCTTTCCTGAAATTGCTGAAATGATCTATGGTATTACTACAGCCAGCATACCATCAACCGCCCCAAGGGTACGATAATCATTCTTGTTTTTATTCAACAAATAACGTAAAAAATAAAATAGTACAAAGAGCTAATAATTCATTACAATTAACAGGAATCGCTCCCAATCAAGCTTTTAGACAAATTGAATGAGCCAAAGAATAGCAGCATCACACTTAGAGCATACATGTACTCCTATGCTGGAATTTCTCAACTCAAGTTCGCTGTTCATTCAATGTCCGTCGAAACCACAGCACAGAAACTCACAGACATTGCAGAAACACTTGCTCTCCCTCCTCCCACGTCAACCAAAAAGAAAAAGCAAACTCACCATCAGCATCTGAAGATGCAATTGAGACCAATCCAGCCAAAAAAAGGAAACTTGATAGCAATCAGGAAACCTGATGTCATTTACCCCAACAGAATTTCCATCTGCTTTTGAACCATATGCATATACCCAGCTACTTTTGCCTCAGTTGATCTGATCTTGCTTCGCTCTCTCTATTTTGCTTCCATGTCTTTTGAATATCTGTACATATTTAAGCTGGCTGCTTTTAAAATCTAAGGTTTCGTGATTAGTTAGCTATGTTGTCCTGTAAAATTATCCTAATGACTATGCCTGCCTCTAGACTCAAACTTCGCACTTTCTATGAACTTCCTATAAATATAATCCTCATGTTTGCCAGTCCGTGTTACCATTTCTCGTGACTAACTAATCTAATCCATAATGCCTGCTATAGTTGCATTCAAAAGTTTACAGTCATGATTGATTACTCAGGTGAGATGCATGTGTAATGTTGCTTATGCACATATGTGCGATACACACAACATTCCTACAGCGAAACTTCCTCTGCATCAACACTACACGTTCAAAATATCAAATTGCTCGCTCCGAAGGAAACAGCAGCACAGCCTTATTTTTTTGATAATATACACCATTATCATTCATTCACAACACTTTCGCAACCACATGGTTTCCCAACAAATTCAAACACTGACATGACTTTACTTTCGGGAAGATTATTTTAATCATCTAATGTATAGACTTACTCTTTTTCATCCAATATACAGACTTACTCTTTTTCACACTTACTATTTGCAAAAGATCAACTTGACCGCTTCAATGCACCTCCATCTCGAACACCACCAATACATCATTCCATATCAACTGATCGTTCATTTAGATTATAGTTTGCTATTAAACAAACACTTTCATAAACATTTCCATTCCTATCTTTAACTGCTAAAACCTTTACTGATTTTTTTCATTTATTTGAATCACTGCTGCTACGCTACTCATAAACTTTCCCCTTCTTTATATAGTGTCCGCATATCTTCTATTTTTGTTACCTAATGCATGCCACTTCTCACACCATATGTGCATTGAGGCTTCGAAATTTTATCAACAACAAAAACAAGCACAACTACCCTGCAAAAATTTTTGTGCTTAATTTCAAGCACTTTCTAAATAACCCATTGTCTCAAACCATAACAACCATATACCTCCCTATCCTAAACGGGCACATGATACTCGTGCCTTGCACGTGGCCGCATCTAGTACATAATAAAAGTAACTGATTTGATCAGGGGAGTTGGTGACATGTTGTTGAAAATTGAAGAACAATAAATAAAGATAATATGTAAAAAAAGAATAAAACCAAAACCAAAAACATATGCTACGTAATTTAATCATCAACGTAAATATTCAGAAAAAGACAACAAAGAAGAACAAGTGAAAAGATAGAGAAAGTACCGGTGAAAGCTAAGAAGTAGTTAATTATGACCATTGAATACAAAAAAAAAAAAAAAAGGTTTTTGTACCTATTCAACCGGATTGTAAATTGGAACACTTATATAATATTAAATAAATAAAAGAGAAAAAAAAATTAAAATTTATTAAATAAATAAAGGAGAAATAAGAGAAAATAAGGTTGGGGGTATTTTTGGGTGCAGCTGCGGGGTATTTTTTCTGTTTATGTTCTGAAAGGGGGGGGGGGGGGGGGGGGGGGGGGGGGGGGGGCGGTATTTTATTGCTACGCGCAGAGACAATTCGCAGAGAACGACGCAGAGACAAATGCGTTTGGCCCCATTTCGGGTCCCGAAAAAATCTAAAAAAATATTCATAAATTTTTGAATATTATTTTATGGAGCCCTGTAAAAAATCAATTCCAGTGGATATCGATAAGTGTTACTTTTGAATTCGTAGGGGCGAATCGAGCAGTTTCGCCTCTACGAATCCAAAAGTAATACTTATCGATATCCACTGGAGTTGATTTTTTACAGGGCTCCATAAAATAATATTCAAAAATTTATGGATATTTTTCTAGATTTTTTCAAGATCCCAAATGGGGCCAAACACATTTGTCTCTGCGTAGATCTCTGCAGATTGTCTCTGCTGGTAGTATTTTTGATTTTATTTTTTGAAGAGGGGGGGTGGGGTCGGTGGTGTGTGTCAGAGGGGAAAGCAATCGATCAGTACGTAACTTTGTTTTGCTCCTCCTATAAATAGTAGTAAAATTGGCCTAGTCTGGTATTCCCTTATTAGAAAGAACTAGCTAGAATTAAAGAAACAAAATGGAGCCATGTTATAGAGATAACTGAGACGAAGAAGAAGACGAAAAGCATTATAGCTATGCAATGGAAGTGATACGCTCCTCAGTGCTGCCTTTGGTGTTGAAGGCGGTGATAGAGTTAGAAGTGCTAGACATCATAGCCAAGGAGGGTCCTGGAGCCCAACTCTCTGCCTCGGAAATTGCGTCGCGGTTGCCACCCTCTGCTGCTGCGTCCGGTCGCAATCCAGACGCGCCGGAGATGCTGGACCGGATGCTGCGTTTCCTGGCCAGCCACTCGATTCTCACGTGCTCGGCCGCCATCTCCTCCTCCGATGACTCAGCACCGACTGGGCCTGCTGCCTCGGTCGGCGAGACAAGAGTGTATGGGCTGGCACCTGTGGCCAAATACTTCGTTCCCGACCAAGACGGAGTCTCGTTAGCGTACTTGTTGTTCATGTCCCACGACAAAGTCCACATTAACAGCTGGTAATTAGTACTTAAATCATACGCAAACATTCGAACTCAGCTAACGATTTGATTTCCTTGATTAACTAGCTACGAACTAAAAGGGGCAGTTTTGGAAGGAGGGACATCCTTCGAACGGGTACACGGGATGCATGCATTTGAATACGGCAGGAGAGATTTGAGGTTCAATGAGGTATTCAACAAGGCCATGCAATCTGTCAGCAAACTTGTCATCAAGAAAATCGTGCACTCCTACAAGGGCTTTGAGCCACTCCAAAGCCTAGTTGATGTTGGTGGCGGTCTTGGTGTCGGCCTCAGCTTGATCACCGCCAAGTACCCACACATCAAGGCCATTAATTTTGACCCTCAGCTGCTGCATCTGGTCGCAATCCAGACGCGCCGGAGATGTTGGACCGGATGTTGCGTTTCCTGGCCAGCCACTCGATTCTCACGTGCTCAGTCGCCATCTCCTCCGACGACAACCCAATGCCGACTCGGCCTGCTGCCCCAGTCGGCGAGACAAGA